>JABASD010000568.1:0-67779 GCA_019776165.1 Pogonognathellus flavescens
TCAAATCTCCGTTGCAGCCTACCCATTAGATATTGAACGACAATCTGTTTCCCGTCCTTTCAATGTTCTCCTCACGGCTAAGACTGACGAAGTTACATTAAGCGGTTCCGTGGATCACAAACCAATATCAGGAAACAATAGCGAAACAATCTTTACGCACAAATACAGAGTAAGAAATCCAAAAGAAAATCATAACCATGAAATAATGTTTTAGCTATATAACAAATTGGAAGAAATGATTTGGAATTTTTTCAATAGGGGAGCATCCGTGGACCGAGTTCTGTTGGTGTAGTCGTGTTGGAGTTCAAAATTCCAGTAAACATTACAAAGGCAGGAGTGACAAGTCAAAAGATTTCTGTCGAGAGACCAACGGTATAAGCAAGCATTGACTTAGTAATATTATATGTACATAGCACAGCTCTAATTTACTTATGCAATGTGTTTTAAGGGAATCGTATGCGAGCCTAAAACGGGGACGTTTTCTTCATTAAAATTGGATGCGGATCGCAAAACTTCAAGTCTTAACACAACTAATAACGCAGTAAATATTCGAAGCAGAAAAATAAGATCGACAGATTCAGTTATGGTGCATTGCAAAGACTCGAAAGGTTGGCAATGCATGGAAATTCATTGCAAAACGAAACTAAAGGCGAATGGCAACATCAACGTTGAGTTTCAAATGAGCATCAATAATAAACTAGCAAGTAAGATTCAAAATCCCAAACCCAGCGTAACTTTTCTTGCAAAAATTAATTACATACTCTTATGCATTTGATTACTTGTGACAGGATCTCTGTTGAAAGATAAAAAGGATTTGACCATTACGAGCAAAGGAAGCATTTATATTTTGAAGGACAAGAAGAAAGAAAACAAAAGTTTTGCGAGAACTACTTTTGTTGTTACCAAAGAGGAGGACTTTCCAGCGTGGATAGCCTTTGTCGCTGTAATAGGAGGACTCATTTTACTTCTATTAATTACATTCTGCTTAGCTAAAGTAATTGAATGTGTATATTTCACACTGAATTGACCTGTTGATCTTATTATGCCTTACTATAACCGCATGCTAATAACTTTCCGTTGATTTCCAGTGTGGCTTCTTTCGGAGAAAAACTAAAGAGGACCTTAAGAAGCTTAAACGACAGACACTAATGGAAGTATGTTATTATACCATTCTAATTCTAAAGAGACTTTAATTTTGCAGTATTAACGAATTGCACAATTAGAAATGAAATGTATTTTTATAGAGTGATGCGCTTCTTGGTGGAAGTGTACGAATGAGAAATCTTAACAAAGGGAAAGGTGAAGAAAACGAATAAGAAACTACAGTGACATAATGTTTTACTCCAGCATGAATAAAATGCCCACATAAAATTATTTTCATGTTATTGCCTTGTTTTCATCTAAGTTCAATTCATCCGAATTTGACTTTACTTTTGTGTATGTTTTAGCGAATACGTAATTTATTATTTGAAACGTTGAAGACCCTTATATTAGTAGACAATTTATGTTTAGTATAGTTTTACAAAATGGGATTCTGTTTCTGTTTGAAGTAGTAATGTTGTAATGTATTTACTAATACGTACACTTAGGTTTTCCTTAGGGTATTGACAATAAATATGTCATAATCATTTTGTTTGTTTTTGTATCATTGCTTTGGATAATTATTATTGAGAGGAGCGACACAGGGATAAGTTAGGTATTAAATAACTACAAGTATTACAACAATAATTATTAAGTTATCATTCAGTAAATTAATCCATATATAAATTCTACATACTTTACGTACGTTACGTCTATCTACTTACTCTTTCCTATATAACCACAATTAATTATAATAATTACAATTAAGTTTACGTTATAAAGTAAATCGTATATGTGTTGTAGTCCTATGCAGACAAATACATTAAAACTTAAACTATCGATATTACATTGAGTATGATATAATCATAGAATTGTTAAGTTTTAGTGTGTATTCGACATTTAAAAGATGATAATTAGTTTACCAATTGTTTCTCGTCACTATCATTAGAATATTATCTTACAGTACTGTACACATTATCGACAAACATATTAAAGTCATCTTACCGTATAATATTGTGTAGTTAAATTATTCTCGTTTATTTCATAATATACATAATATCGTATAGTATTGTTTTTTCATATTGCCGAGTTAAATGTCAAAAAACTAAAGGTATATTGATTTTTTTCAAACTCTTTTCACTTGCTGGAATTTCAGCAGCAAAAATTCATTACAAGTTTACAATTTTCACATCTCCAAAGAGTAGGTAGTGCATTACCGGCATTCAGTTTATTGAGATAGTCGTGGAAGAATTTTCAGAGTTCATCGTGGGCCACACCGCAGAATTGTACCAAGACACCACCCACTCAAACTGCTATATGACACTAGGGTAGATTTTTACAGAGGTAAGAGAGCATTTCGTAGAGTTTGGAAGTGATAACGTTTTTACACCTACCATTCTTACATGTGTGGGTTATTAATATCCATATCACTTCTTACACACGCGTTTTCGAAAGTGCACGCGAGAGCAGAATTTTGTGTTGTATTCTAAAAATGACACTATGTGTTGTGTTTGTAACACCCTTACATTTAAAAGGGTGTTTTTAGATATGCTAACTAACCTTTTGAGTATATGCGGTCTGCAAAGGGATAGGAGAGGAGAAAAATAGGAGACAGAATAATAACAATGACTAGTAAATGTAATAAAATAAATGGACGGAATGAGAAGATACGAATCTACATGGACCTACTGCTTTGTAGTAATAATAATACAACACACAAAATACCTACAGTCCGTGAAATCTGAATAACTGTGAGAAATAATCAGAACAGAGTGAATGGGAGTGAGGTATCGATTAGGGAGACTTGAAACTACATACCTGCATACGAAAATTATAGAAATCAACAATTAGGGATTAATGCCTAGAAAATGAAAGCCACCATCATTCGGAGTCAGAGTCACCTTCTGCAAGAAGATCTGGCAGTCCGTCTACTTGGGCCTCGGTAAGCATATCTTTTGACCTAGCATACTCAATCATGGCAGCGTGACAAAAGAGATACTGTTCTGGAACTTGAATGCTGTGAGCACGTTGACTACGAATTCTTTCTACTGTTCCCATCACGTCTATTGTTCCTTGATCTTGCAGTCTTCGCGTACAAATGTCCATTGTACACAGCGTACCTGTAATTAATTACAACACGATATCTTACTTTACTCTTCCCCTTGAGCGTGTCTCTTTATTCTCGGGTTACTCAGAAAATAATAATGACTTGGCAGATAAAAGTACACACCTGTCCGACCAATTCCAGCAGAGCAATGAACGACTACAGGTGGTCCTAATGGATTTCCAGTCCATTTAACACCTAAAGCAGCGGTTCCATTCATCTGCTCTTGTCTATTATAAACAGAGTATTATCATGGATTAGATGTACATTCAAGGTCGATTATGCAGAAAATCAAAGATTCTGCGCTGAACTATACTTTATGCAAATGCAACTGGCAATACTTTTATTATATACATACCTCATAGTTTGGAGAACTTGTAGCATGGCAGTGGCACTGGACGGAACACCATAGTCAGGCCATGATAGAAATTGAATGTGCGTAATCGTTCGAAACTCACCTATCTGTTATACAGAAAAATCAAATTATTACATGCATACATTCTAAGACATAGAGTAAAATGTAGTGTAAAATTAACTCCAAATCACTTACCCTTGTATTACTCAGTTTTAGGCGCGTTACAGCATAATCTGGATGACTTTCTACGTCTGTATTTTCTAATTTAAATCCTTCGTGTGTTACCGACGATCCTTTATCTGGTGGCCAATACTGACCACATTTTGTTCGACCCCTTTCTACTGCCCTGGTTGTCATTACAATGACTACACATGTTTGCTCCCAAATCATTTTCCAAAAGTCCCCAAATGTCCTGGGTAAAGGACCCTGTGTTGAAATAAAGGCATTTTTCTGCTTATAACCATCTACGAAGTTCGCATTTATATAGTCACATTCGCCTTCTGCTTCTGAAGACAAAACCACTCGAGTGTGATCAAAACACAAAACGTCACTGTATCGGTTTTTACTTAAGTTTCCTCTTTGTCTGAAATTAAATACAAAGTTATGCATTGAAAATCTAGGAAAACTAATCCCTGAACTGAATCAGTGGATGAATTAAACTAACGCATTTGTAATTGTTGGTTTTGATGTTATACCTGGAAACATTAAAAGAACCGTCAGGAACTTTAGAAACTATTTCGTTATACTCGTCTTGAAGCCCTCGTCGTCCTTTCTGCTTCAAATGTTCTACAAACTCTAAAAGAGTTAGCCCAGTCCTTTCTTCGAATGGGAGACTGTCATCGTCTGAAAATCCACTACTTCCTGAAGAATTGGATTGCGGAGAAGGTGTTGACTGACCTAATATAAGAGAAAATGCATAATGTATAATTTCATCGCTGTCACTGTAATAAAGATTAATAGCAGTCATAAACCTCTACAATTCTGACTAAAAGCTTTATTTACAATCGAGAGGTTTACAACATGTCTTACTTGAATTACTAGTACCATTTCTACGTAGTTTTTGAGACTGAGAATTTTGATGACCATTTGACATAGAAGATACTGCTACTTCTCCATCATTTTCCAAGTTGTCTTTAGAGTTTGTCGCCATATCCTTCAGTAAAATTGCAATTAATATTTCCATACTCTTAAAAGATGATAGATATATCTGTAATGAATCAAAGCAACCACTTACTTCTATTATATTATGAAGTTGTAGAGATTCGTCCGAATATATTCCCCATAAATCGGTTGTACTTAAAATTTGATGGCAATGGTTAAGCCAAGCTAAATGATCGACTACGAGTTGGCCACCCAATGATCGAGGTAGTGCACAGTTGGGTATGTGAGCCCCAAGCTAAAAATATTATAAGAAATACCAGTATGTTAGTAAACAAACTATTCCAGGATATACCCGAATTCCAGAACAATAATATAATCCATAAAAATGTATGAAATCAATACCTGAGGTATACTAACAGTAAAAACTCGATCTCGTAATTTCTCTCTTACAAATAACCGTAGAATGCGGAATGGAGCTCGGAACCATAGTGGAGCAGTTACTATTAAAACTTTCTTAAGTCTAGCCGGATAACCTCCCTAAAGAAAATGGTCGAGTTAAGTAAAATAGGTCACTTTTACGTTTCCCAGGTTCCATTGTATGGAAAGAAGTTTTCATCATAACAAAATACATCAAACAATACATAAAAATAGTTTCTTAACACTTACTTTAAGTAAAGAAAGGATTTTGATACTCAAGTCATAATCAAAATTAGAATATTTAGATTCACTCATGTCGTAAATAAACACTAGGCCACTTCTTTGGGTTTTGGGATCCTCTAAAGCAGCGTCCAATTGATAAACTACTCCCTAAACAAACCAAAAACCAATGTTATCTTTCAAGTTAACGCGTTAACACAGTTACATTTATAGAACACTTAAAATAAACTGTCTATATTCAGCTTTGATTAGGGTTCATTGTACTTTGCACCGAATGGCAATAATAATATACCTTTAATGTGTGCTCGTGAGGTATTGTTGAAGGTTGGTGATATTTGGCTGTAAAGACTGCTATCGCTGCGTCACCCAAATCCCTTGCCGGCTATATAGATAATTGAGAATAATTCATTAGGTTATGTTCTTCAGACACGACTTTTTAATCTTTATTGTTTTGAAATGTTTTTATCATTATGTTACCAAAACGGTGAATTTTCCAGATTCAAGCTCAGTTTTTAGTGGCTCTGACTCAGGATCAAAGTTAATCAATGTTTCTTGAAGTCGCACAGAAATATGCTGCTCGTATAATTCCAAAGCTCGCCTCACATTGAATTTCCTGGCCATTAAAAACTTGACTCCCGCATTCCACGATAATGGGCTGATGCCCTTCGAAACCCTAGCACCATTTACTTTCTCCAGGAACTCTCTAGTGGCCTAAACACATTCAGACAGAAAAAACAAAAATTAGTTCACAAAATAACATGAGTAGATGTTGACAGTAGAAGAATCGTTTCGAAACTAACTCAAGATTATTATTTACACACTCACTTGTTCTTCTTGTTCGTTTAATGTTGCTGTCATAGCTTTTCCCGTTATTTTAGAAACAAATTGACTATTTGAGGTATTTGATTTCACCAGGTCGACATCACTGTTAGCAAACGCAACTCTAGGTCTGTCTGCTGTCGGTATTGTACTGGAGTTGTCATTGGAAGAACAGTTTTGAACATTTGTTAGATGGTCGTCATTTGTGCTGGGAACAGTAGATCCGACTGGTTGTACAAATAGAAACACATCCTCGGATACGGTTGAAGATGCAGCTACAGAGACACATGATGGGCTTTCAAGATGACTGCCATTGTTATCATCACCCCCACCGCTTCGTCCTACTGAAGTGTCGACTTCAATAGCGTTATTAAGTCGCAGAGACAAGTTGGATTTGTCTTTAGCTGCAGTGCCAATTGCTGACAGCTGTACACCTGGTGCAAAAGAAGAGCCGTTTGTAGAAATAGCAATAGAAGGTGCCAACTGATTTTCCTTATCGTTAAAAATACTTTTGTCGTCCACTATTGTTTCTCCGGTTCCGTTAGCAGCCTTTTCACAGTCTTTTGCAGCAGTCGAGTCGCTATCAAAACACTGGGACAATGACACTTGTTGGAAATCTTGTACTATTCCTGTTTCATCACTTTCCGGTCCTCCACAGATGTTGTTGTCAATTGTATTGCGTATTTTCTCACTAGTGTTCAGCAAAAGGTCATCTCCCCCTTCTTCACCCAAGTCCAACTTAGAATTGTTATCTTCCACATCCTCTTCAAACGAACGTCCACTTAGATTTTGAAGGGACAGTTCTAAAAGAGAATCCGCATCCAGAGAGTTACCACTTGGTGGATTAAGTGGAGAGCCAGGACCCCCGCTAACACTAGTAGGAAACCGATTATGATCCATCGGCACCAATACTTTCTCATTAATCCCGTGACCCGTAGTCCCAATTTCAAGTAAATTTAGAGAATAGACTTTCTTTATATTTTCCCACTACTTTGAAACTTTAGACAAACACCACAGAAAAATTAAACCTATAGATTAAACTACAAAACTATTTACTACCACTACTGACTAGAGCAAATATTTAACTATAGAGGTATACAGTTAGAAGACAGATTGTTAATAAGTACCTACTTGTAATTCACTACACAGTATTTACCGTGAATGATAAGTATTGCTACATAATATCCATTCTCCATAAATTAGATAAGACTACTCAGAAATTCCATATGAGTCATATGAGTAATTAGCATATGATAGTTATTAATATTTTGTATGTATAGTATTTATAACTATTGTACATCTATTTTCGCACTTCCTTACCAATGCGATGACAGCAGATATGAGGTTAATCAACAATGAAAAACTTCCTGGGAATCAGAACATTCATTAATGTCATAAAATCAATATTTGCGGATTGTTTGTACCTACACAGGAATTCAGAAGAACTGATTCATTTACATAAACTTGACATTACACAACCCACTACAATAATTAAATATTATTACTAACCCCTTCACATTAACACAATCTTATCTTTCTACGATTAACTAAATTAATGGCGATTCCGTTTATCTCAGTTTTCAGAATATTCAACTTTAAGTTAACAACTCACATACACAAACACATATGTTTTATACACTTGCATCAATCTACACAGTTCTTAACACTAACAAACTATAATAATATATCCATAAAAGTATTTCTACGTTACATTCGTATTCTCTGTACATAAATACATGTAATTCCCTGTTAAAGTGTATCCTGTTCTATACAAAATGCTTACAAAGGCTAACAAACTAAATTACACTTACAACTTAGACGATATGACTTTTTTGTCTGTGTGACTCTACTTAAGTGTAGTGAACTATTGTGACTTGGTAAGTCGAACGATGATGATGATGAGTGCAAATATACTCTACGATGTGGAGAATGTGGAAGTTGCTCAAAAACGCAATGAGGTTCATATACCACAGTTCACAGTATTAACTATGCATTTTCTATTGTAAAAGTGTTTAGTATAAGTCACGTCCTATACGGATCCTCGGCTTTTACAAACGCAATTGACTTTGACAAGCTCAGAGCACTCGTAGGGAAGACACAAGTATTGTCAAAATACAGTACGAAGCGATGACTTGACTACTCGACTAGGAGAGGAGCAAATAGATGAATAGTTGAAATAGCAGTTCAATGTTCAGCTGAACTGAACGTACTCTATTTGAAAATTGCAGTGCAATGTGGCAGAAGAGGAGGAAGTTTAATTCAAAGCCAAACAACACACACACAGCAGTCTGCTTTTGTAGTAACGCAAAGCTTGCTTAGCAATTAACTACAATTTTTATTTTCAGCTTTGTTGCTTTTGTTTCATTTAAGTATTAAGTACAGTAGTACACATTAAACACGGATGGTTGTATTTGGTATTTGTAGTCTGTATAGCAGTAGTCCTTTTGAACTCTAACTAATTGTAAGATGATGAAGAAGATTATTGTAGCAAAACATCTGACAAGTACCTATTTAACTACGGTGTACTAAAACCAGAGTAGTTGTAGTTGTAAACATTGCTCGTGTTAAGCTGACTATGTTCAACAAAGCGGTCTTCTTCAACAAGTTTGTAACACAGTTCACAGTGGACCACCATCACACACAAAAATGACAACGCAATTTAATGCATATGCTTACAAGGATTTCAATGTCAATGTGAATATAATTTCCGACTTGTGGTGGCAGTAGACACTACTACACACAAAATATACACACACAGAGTCATACAACGAATTCTGGTATGAATACAACCTGAATGGATTGCTTGACTTGAATGGAGTATAGGAGAGGATGTATGCACTATATAGTATGGATCAACTTAACCGTATCTCCTAAGCTTGAATGACGTTGTAAAAGTGACGTCATTTTTCCAGGTTTTCTCATAACGTGCTCATAACTCCCACAAGGAAAACGAGCAGAAAATTTTCTACGCATCTTAACTACAAGAACAAACTTAATCATTCTTCAATCATGTACCTAAAAGTTACTGCGAAGACTACGATCTGACTACATACATTGAAGATGCACAGATACACATAGATTCATACAGTTAAATATGTTGAAAAATTATAGCATACTTTTGCAATTCATGTGCATTATACAATGTACGTGTATAATAATGTTACGTAGAGCTATGCTACTGAAGGTTTAGGTTATGTATGATTTTGTTAAGGTTTATACTAAGTACGTTGTAAATTAATTTGCTAATAAACAATCTATAACTTAACTCCATGTAAAGACATAACTCTCATCAGAATAAAACAGTTAACATAAACGGCTTGAATGATTTGGAAAACATATATAATATCGTAATGCGATTGGCAAATCAATTCATTTACAAATGTTGATATTGCATAAAAAAGGAAATAAATAGTTAAATATTATAATGGTCATGTCTATGTGCGGTTACTGAGGTTTAACTTACTGTAGTATCTATTGCCCTGCTGTAGTATATTGTATGAAATATACATATAATATAATATAAAAGAATACCTTGTCTCTTGATACAAATTATTCTATTAGTTACACGTTAGATATACATAATAGTTAAGTTTGCGATAAAAGTTATTATTATCATACAACCACATAGCATGCAATACAATAGAATAGTAAAAATTGTTATATCTGATTTGATAACTGCTTTAAGTTTATCATGCACTGACATATTTGACATAATGGACAAAATATCACATTACGACAACTAAAGGCATCCAATTTTTAATAACAGGGTGTATCAATGTTTGACACGTGTTTAGAATAACTATGTACTAAACTACTAAATGAAAGTAAAAGATTCAGATTAACTTAAATCTTCTTTTACTAGCATTTTTCATTTTAACAGTACTTATTTTTTCTTTTAGTGAAATGCAAAAAAATGTTAATGTACATAAAATATATTATGCAGATTTACTGGACATTCGATTCGTACCTTAGCAATATGAGTATCAATAGCGGTTCAGTTGATATGGTTACTTGAAATTTCGATCCTCAACTTCCGACTCCCGAAAATCAAATTAATGATATGAAGTTTCTATTCTTCTTTTTGCTCCGTAATCTGTAAGCATTACAAACATTTAGAACAATACTCTCGGTCTCGGATAATTTAACTGATTTAAAAGTTCATGGTCAAAGCACTCAGAAGTCGCATTTGAAGTCCAGTGTCGTATATTTTCAATGGAGGCTTGGGATGATGAATATGGTTATTATCCATTTCTTTATTTATAAAAGGATATATTATGTCATAAAATTTTGAAGTGTCCTACCTCTCACTTTAGACATTAGAGGAATGGAAGTAATGGTTGTATTTCCAGTCTGTACATGAAGTGTTTTAATGGAAGACCGGAAATACTAAGATCGTGTTAAGCTTAACTTTATCTTTGACGGATTCGAAACAATGATAACGATATCCATGAATTATTGGATATAATATTACCAATATACCGTTAGCCGATATATACCATTACAATTTTTTTATGTTTTAGATGGGGAAAGTTCAGAAGAAACAAGTTGGAGTTCTAGTTCTCCTGAAAAACAATCAAGCCTCCATTCAATGGAGGACTCACAATCACAGTCACAGTCCGAAAGTGAAAATGGTAAATTCTTTTGAAATTAGCTGCTGACACGTTGGTGAACGGTATCAGATGAATGGCTTAAACGTTTGAGAGATTGTTTCTCAAAGTAACTTCATAATGATTACGTATATTGATAACAATAATTGTTGAAAGATTAAAACTTACTAACAGGTTCAGATGGAGAGAGCTCCAGTAAATCAAGCTGGAGTGGTACTCCGGAGGAACGTGAATCTGAAAAACCAACAAGTCTTCAAACAACAACCGAAGATTCAGAGAATGGTTAAATGAGCATTTCGCTTTATGACATAGTTATTAATTAATATTATAATGTAAAATAATGTGTTTACGCATAATTTCAGATGGAGAAAGTCCACGGAAATCAAATTGGAATTGTACTCCAGATAAACAATTAAGTCTTCATGTAAACAGTCCAGTCATCAAAGAAAAAGAAAAACAAACGGCGAAATCTAAAACACCCCGTGCGCCGACATCTGTAAGAAAAGAAAAAACTGCTGTAAATGAGACTCAAAATGATGTCGAAAAGGAAGTTAGAAGAAAACGTAAAAGGAAGCATAGGTAATTAATTAATCCTCCACAATTTCAAAAGATTATTTAAAAAACAGTTGTTTTGAAATACAAAATTATTGTAATAAAATTACCTGGACAAAATTAGGCCGGTAACAATCTGTTTGAATAACTGCCGCTACGACATCGTGAGGTCTGTAGCTGTCAGCTACGGTTTGAAAGTAATTCAAGATTCGGACAATTGGAATATCTACTGGACAGATTTTAGTGTTTCGCTGGACAGAGCAATGGACTTGAAACGCTTTCAAGTAAGCTCCTTTGTTAAGTTGCCGTGCAATGCACGGATTGTGATGCAAACAAAGGAAGTCCGCCATTGATGATACTTTAGTTCTTTACTGCTGAATTTTTACATAGCAAAAATTATTACAATTATATTAGTATATTATATGAGTATATTATTCTCTATTAAAAAAATTAAGACTGATCACTGGCAATTACGAACAATACTTATGACATTACAACGTGTATTATTACCCGTTTAATCGTGTTCATTTTTCTTATAGGTTGTAAATCACTTCCCTGGAATGAACGAAGTAATTTTTTTAAATTCTTCATTTTAGTTTATTTTACATTTAATTTGTATTATAGAGATTATCTTACTCAATTAAATAGATATGTCGCAAAGATCTTTTAGCGAGAAATCTTAACAGAATGAAGAAATTGTTTCACAAAGAGTATGACATATTTCCCCGAACATGGAGTCTCCCCGCAGATTTAGGGGATTTACAAATGTTTCATGCAACGCACAGAAATCGAACTTACATTTGTAAACCAGAAATGGGGTGTCAAGGACGAGGAATATTTCTCATACGTAACATTAGGGACTTGAATCCCTTCGGGAAAATTATATGTCAACTTTACATCCAAAAGGTTCCTAAACATGTTCCTTTATGTACTTTCTGAACACAAAAAGCAAAAATCATGAAATTGCAATTTTTATTGTTTATTGCACAGCCCTTTTTGATTGACGATTTGAAGTTTGATTTGCGTATATATGTGTTGATAACGTCTTGTGACCCTTTACGTATTTATTTCTACAACGAGGGATTGGCACGGTTTGCCACGGCCAAGTATAAACTTCCTTCTAATCATAACACTGAAAATTCCTACATGCATCTGACGAATTACGCAGTGAACAAATTCAGTCGAGATTTCGTTCCTGATGACGCAGAGAACGGAAGTAAAAGGAAGTATACTTCTGTTCTGAAATGGCTCAAAGATAGAAACTACGATATTCGTCTAATTGAAGCTCAAATAGAAGATGTCATCATCAAGACCATCATAACAGCTCAACCAATTTTAAAGCACAACTACAAAACATGTTTCCCAACACATGACGTTTGTAGTGCATGTTTTGAGATTCTGGGATTCGACATCATTTTAGATATGAATTTGAAGCCTTGGGTTCTTGAAGTATGTCTTATTCAGATATCTTGTTTTTATTTCATCCCTGACAGTAACAGATGTTACTATTAGTATATTCTGCTAACATGAAAAGTTTCGTTTAGGTAAATCATAGTCCAAGTTTCCACACAGATTCAACCATAGATAGGGAGATCAAGGAAAACTTATTGCGAGATACTTTTGCAATGTTTAATTTGAAGTTGTTGGATCGTCGCAAAATTTTGGGAGAAGATAGAAAGCGTGTCATCCAAAGACTCCAGCAAGACAGGTACCTCCTGTCCCAAATTGTGGAATTAAAAATTGACTGGCTGGTGTAATAAATGAATACTTTAATCATCACAGTCATTTACAATTTGGTTTTCTTTATTATTATTAGCAAAAAGGACAGCCAAACAGATTTGGAACCTCCTAAAACATCAAGCCGAAAAGAAAAGAAGGTCAATTGGGAATTGGAACCTGCAGGGGGCTATCGTCTCATATACCCATCGGAAACTTCTTCCATGTACGACAAATTCTTTAATCAAAACTTGGGTTCAATTTATCAAGGAACTGCTGCTTCTCAAGCTCGCGTCAACCTGATAAAAAGTCAAATTGAAGAACACAATGTATGGTACCTAATACATATTAAGAGCACTATAAAAATAACTTACTCGTACACTGTAGTTGTAGTACAAGTGCAATAATCGTATATCTACGTGGTAGTTACTTCTACTACTACATAATGTAATTCCTTTGTAATAATACAACGTGTAGTTGAAAAAGCTGGATGAGGAGAAGAAGAGAATGGTGGCTACGACGGGATTAAAGGATAAAGTACTAAAGGAGAAAGAATCGGTGACAGTTGAGAAAGACAAGAAGCTTCAAAACTTTAACAAAGTAGGTTTTATACATACGATAAACTTTTACAGTACTACTTTGTACATAATTATTCCTATAAAGTATAACTAATGCTATATGCCTATATTATTCGCTCAATATATGTCATAAAACTAATCCCTGTGCAATAATAATTCTATCAATTCTGAGTGCAGATGAAGTTTCCACTTGTTACAAACATTATCGGAAGTTCCTTTAAGCCTCACCACATTGTTGCGGAGGAAGAACTAGATCGTTTGAAGGGAATGATGCAACGTGGACTGATGATTCGAAACATGGGAGTTGAAGTTTACGTAAGTGATTACAGAATTTCAACATTAAACCCAAATTGCAACAACAAATCACCTTTACATCACAACAAAGTATTAATCCTTGTTTGTGCTCGTACAGATTTATAGATTGCTAACCGACATGGGTTGCATGAAATCCAAGGACGATAAAGTGTTCAGACGGTTACATGGAATGAAGAATACTACTCAACTGCATATGAAAAACGCCCCTAGTGAGACAAAGTGAGATTCTGTTGCATTATATAACTGTCGTGTTCTCTTGAGCTTTTCAGTCGCTGTGCACAAACCACCAATGTGCCTTATACTTGCTTAATTGCTACTATAATATTTATCCACTTATAACCTTACAGTCTCAAACCCGATGTAAATAACAATGTGGTTGCTCCAATGCCTTCTCCACTGGCATCACTTTGTTCCTCTGCAATTATGAGCGAACAAGTGTCACAAACAAACACTCCAAGAGGAACCCACACTATTAGTAGTTCCACAAACCAAATCATAATAAATGAAATGCCTCCTATGAATCGAATGACGAGAGATGATGTGAAGAAAAGTTTGGACTCGTACAACATTTCTTTGCACTGTGCCAATTCGGATCTCAACAGACCCCAACCAGGGGCGAAGACATACCGATATAATCCTTACGGTCCTAGAACTGCTAATATTTTTAAAGAGACCAGCTTTAGTGGTCCATCCATTAAAAACTTGTCATTAGGTGGCTCAGAGGCGCCTTCTTCTTTCATCAGTTTCCAGGGTCCGATGAGAGTACAGCAAATGAAAGCTTTTCCTTCCAATGAAAACCTTCAGTTTTCACCAGGAATGTCACCGAAGGGTAAACGCGCGATTTCTGAAGGACATCGTTCTTTGGCAACGAAAAGGTCACAATTAACAACAGAGACGTATAACAGCGGATATGCAATCAATGCTACTACCTCGAACCGAGTCATGAATTCTCCAGAAGGCACAAATGCCAATTCGGCAGATTTATTCACTGCGACTAGCATCGGTGATCAATTAAAGACGAAGCGTCCGGTAATTGAAATTAGATTGTATTATTGTGTTTCTAGTTTCGTTTAACGTGTGAATTGTAAAATGAGATTGAATTCCAGGGCGCCGGCATGAATAAGATTCAGTTACAGAGCGTTCCTCAGCAAAGACAGGCAGTCTCAGCCACTGCTTCCCCTGCTCAGTGGTCTGTGGAGAGAGGATATTACTACAAGCATATTCCAGCGGTCTATAACAATAATTTAATTTCTTCTTTGCGAGCACCATACTTGGCTTCTGAAGCCAGACAGAATTTCAATACTAGTACTTTCGGAGGTGAGTGTAATTTATTGCTTATTGTATCATTCTATTACGGCGCAAACATGCAATGTATGTAAGTTGAGTTTAAAAGTAGCCAGTATGACATTCTGTAGTGGTTTTATAAATGTAATAATGTGTTGTATGTAGGTGAGGGATATAATCATTATGTTAAGTCGAGTGGATACGCTGAAACTGGAAGACCAACCAGCGGAAGAGCTTTAGATGATAAAACTGTATCTGGTTTTGGTATTGAAACTGCAGGCATCGTCCTTCCTAGAAACATGAAATCCAAACGCTCTTCAACTATTCTTAACCAAATCCGTCCAAAAACTCCAGTTCCTCCTCCGGATGCCCCAGGACCGATGAGAGTAACTCAGATGTTTTTTGACAGCAAAGGAATCGTTCAGCCTCGTAAACCTGGCACGGCAACTCAAGTCAAAAGTGCCAGAGAATCTTATGATCTTTTATCTGCTGAAATTCTACAAGCAAGAAATATCAAAACTGCTCGAAGTGTTGAAACAGAACGAATTCCTTTCACCATGCCTCAAAGTGGCCGCAGAGCTCCAAAAACATCCTCAGATTCAAGAATTTTCTCCAACAGTACCACTACTGAAAATATGAAACTTTTACAGAATGGACACAGATTTTGTTAGCAACTTCCAAAAGTTATTCATTTTATTCGTTTCCAAAATAACCATCGCGATAATATACCTAATGTATTTTTCTTATATTGTAATTTCAGCAACACCTCCGAAGGTTGGAAATTAATGCATATCAAGTTAATTTGAACAAGGACCAATTAAAGAGAGCTGCTTACATATTATTTGCACACAGATTCTATAAAATGATATCCACCCACTCACTCCATTGCAGTTAACATTTCTCTCTTCCATTAAAAAGCTTTTACTTTTACATAATCTTATAATTGTAGTGTATAATATGTATTGCTGTGATGAACATTCCAAACAATTCATATATATCTAAAATTGTTTTACTGCATAATACGTTTCTCAAGACAATAAATTTTATTATAAGATTTATTATTACCCAGGAATTGTATCTTATCTTATCAGACACTTATTTAAGTATCATAGTATAGTATAAAATTATTTATTATCTACAATTTGTATGTGCAAGATTTATTAACTTCAGTCGTGGAATTTTTTATTGTACTTTGTAGTCCTTTTACTTATGCCAATCATTTGACATGATTTCTGTAATTCAGAAAGTCTTTTCTCTGACGACAAATTTTTTTGACGTATTATCTGTATTTATTGTGATTAGGTATGCCTTTGCGTGTTGTGATTTCTACTGCAAATGCATCGCATGCCTTTTTAAGAGGCGACATTATGTCGTTATGTTATTCCATGGAAATTGACAATGTGCACGAGATATACTGTAAAACGCAAACCTGTGTGTGCTGATTAATCATGCATGTTTGTTTCGTTCTCTTACTGATCATATGCATAAAGCATTGTGACGCAATTAAGGTATGTCTTTCTGACCAATAGGAAATTGTGACTTATACATTATGCACATTAAATGATATTATTTGTAGCAGAATATAACGAAACCTAGATAAACAGAACAGGAATTCATCAGAATGTGTGTAGGTGTTTAAAGAGTCCTTGGTAGTTTCCTGCATTTGATTGATGCGGAGAAATAGAAAGTTTTATGATGCTTGTGTGTATTGAAATGAGTCTACTGTACAAATAAAGGTAGTGCTACTCCACTGTACTTCAGCAGTCAAACTAACTAAAATGAATGCTGGAGTTGGAAAACTGTTGAAGTACTGTTATACGTTTACAGTTTACCTCCTGAGAGAGGGACTTATTATTAAAATGCTCGCAAACGTCTATCGTGCAGAAATATAAGTATGTAAAAGTTTCCTCGCTGTTTGTGCCATCCACTAACTAACGGTCTGAAGACCAATGCACAACAAACAAGTCAAACAACTTGACTCAATTAAACTTCCAGACTTCACTTTTGCAAATGGGCATACCTAAGAATAAGTATACACTAGTAGCAAACCAACTTTCACAATCACAGTCTTAACAGTAATTACTTTTACATTTTGCAAACTACAAAAGCCTAAGCCTAACATTTGCAAAGTTTGAAGCAGATTTCCCCATAATGTAAGTCAGTAATAATAATAATGACAAAAATAATAATAATATTATTCCTTCATTCCTCCTGGATACTTAAAACCAATAGTTTGTCTACTCTCCAGATATTAGTTGAATCGTTTCAGTCCAAACCACAAAATCACTAAAATCAGTTCGGTGTTGCTAAGATTTAGGGTTGCTGGTGAGTTTTACAACATTATAACACGATGGCATGGTGGATTTGGTATGGTAATGTTGTGGCATGAGAATACGGCGTAGTTCAGCAGTTTATATACAGACAGTACTATATCTACCCGAAAAGAATCCACACGCGGGTTTTGCTTGCGTGGTCGCTTGTAGCTGAATGGCAAAGTCGACGAAAGTCCTGTGCTCGCAGTATACAAGAAGAAAGTTGTGTGAGAGTGTGTTTGATGTGAATATAGTAGTAGTATTAGACAGAATTGAAGTCAAGTTGCCTTACTTTAGTACTACTACACTACCACACTGACTAGGTTTAGTTAAAAGTATAAGTTATGTGTATGTGAGAGTGTAGAGCAATGTAATGGTTTGGTCTGATCGATCCCAATTCATTCGGCCAGCTTTCAAGGCGATAGCTCGGTTGGAATCGGATAGACGCCGAGCTAACGACTACACTATACATGTATACCATACACTGGCCCTTTTGTGAGGAAGACCAGGAAGACTGGAATTGGCAGCGTGTTCCTTGTTTCCTTGCCATGCCCTGCTCTTCTGGACTATTTGTAATAGTATAAGACTGTAATTTACGTATATATGCTAATACTATTCACAGTCTACTACTACTACATACAGTCCTTCTACTCCTACCACCAGAAATACCACCCTAACCATGCAAGATCTTCAAGTTCATCGTAAAAGCAACTTATACACTACTCTGCTACATTCCTACCCGTATACACTTTTACTTTACTTAACTGTTACTTTACTGTACTCTTTCCGTGCTTTTACTGCCGCTACTCCTGTATGTATGCACAAGAAGACTTGAAGAACTCCACTGAGCTGTTGCATTCTCAGAAACGAACACAAGTACACAGCTACAGTATCTATTAGGATATAATAACACACGTACTATATGAGCCTTAATGCTTATATGGATATTTTATATGTCTTATCTCTCCAGTCAAAACCTGGAAGATGTACTCGTGCTTTTACTTTACCACTAGATAAGGCACTGTATATTTATAGGTGGTTACTTTCCCTATGTATGTATATGTATGTATTTACAGATATATTATTATAGTAGTGCGGGTATAATGAACGTGGACGGGGGTAATACTAATAATAATACCTATGGAAGTTTAGCTAGTTATGGTTTGGTTGGAAAAGGCTGGAATCCTTTTGCTTGGTTACTTGTACTATTAAGTGTGGGATTCATTGTCAGTGGGTATCTCACTACCAGTCGTAGTTTTGCAGTGCTTTGCCATTTCTTCTGTATAAATAAAACGTGATAGGTATTTGTAGGAGTAGTTGGGTAGTATGGTAGTAGGAGTTTGGTTGTGTAATGTGTAGCAATATACGTACGTTGAACACAACACCGTATAGTTATAAAAGTATGTTAGGTTTCTCCTGCGAGAGAAAGAGAAGTGGAGACCTACGGCTCTAGGCGCATGAGTCTCTGTTGTAACGGAAAAGGAAAGGCAAGCCAAAGGAGAGTGCTTTCCTCTGAGTCTCACTGCACTCTGCACACTGACAATGACAACTGAGAGGAACTCCAGGGAATTTTATTCGACTACTCTTGCTAACTACTCGTTTCCCATTGACAGTGTTCTGTCCACTCTTATTGTTAGCGTTGCCGAATAGCGATAGTCCCGAATTCACTCTCTGTGTATTTCTACAACCACCACCATCAACCACCACCAAACAAACACACAACGACTACCTCTCCTCTAGTGCAATATTATAGTTCCAGCCGCACACAGGCAGTACTCCACTCCTGATACTTCTTGTACACTTTCATATTAGATTATTACACAGATATATCCACTACCACCTTGTTCTCATCTCTCTCTCTCTCTGTGTCTCTCTCCTTTTGGTCTGGGCTTCAAGTAGGCACTTTCTTTTCGTCAGCTCAGCACTCCTTTCATTCATCCTCTATCTAAAATACATTCGGCCGCTGTAGTGGGTGCATAAAAGTCTGTGAATGTGAAAGTCAGGTGTTTGCTAATAGCTCATAAACTATAGACTACAGTCAACAGTCAAAGTGAGTGAACTTAAACAGATCACCAACCAATACATGTTGAATGTAGTTCCGACACTACTACTCTCGCTTCACGGCACTTTACAACAATCTCTCTCCACCTCAACAACAGGAAACAGGAGAAAACAAAAATAAAAACAAATCCTGCAAGAAATTCGTCGCCACGAGAATACAGGAGAGAAAGTAACGGCAGCAGTAGTGTTGGCGTCAGTTCCTACTAATAATCGTATAGTGATACGGTTACACAATGTACGACAAACAACGACGACGGAACATCGACATCCACACCAATAATAACCTACCACAATTTCATTCAAACTTGTTTCCCCATACGGATTCCGAATAAAAAGAGAGATATTCCACAAAGTACACAAACACCTATGGATTTTTTATCTCGCTTTTATCGTCATTTCTCTCCTGATTTCGGTTTCAATAACAGGATGCCTGACCTGGTGTACTAAACTTAAGTTGTACCACCAGCTACTACTACTACTACCACCACTCCTCTAATACAATTACCTAATAACATTACTATCTCTGTGTTTTGTAACATTTGATGGAGGTACAGACAGACTACTACAGTTACTATTTCCAGAATGGTGTACTTGTACTCTGTAGAAAGTAAGTAATAGAAGTAGCAGTGATAAGAAACAGTTTCAAAGCAACGGAATGTAGTAGGGAGACGGATACAACAGATACTGAGCCACTTACTGTATATATAATATAATATATAGTAGGGTAGTAAATCTAATAGATTATAGTGATCCTCTCGGATATATTACTTCTATGTACTCTATTGATTCTTTGTGTAGTAGGAAATCAGATGATGAATGAATTGCGGGTCTGATTTTATGTATAAGCTCCTAGTAGCTGTTAGATATGCTTAGAGGGTAGCAAGACGTGTTTACGCACCCGTAGACAATAGAAGAATAAAAAAGATTGTGTTAGGTGGATTTTTTATGATATTACTTTTTAAGTAATAGCAATTCAGTTATGACATGATCTGACAAGGATTAGTGTGAGATAAAGGAATGATTAGTGTAGGGAATGAAAGTGTGAGCGATTGGCTGAGACGAAGACGGACAGAAAGAGGAAAAGAGGAGCTACACTACAGTCATCGTCTTTCTCTTGTTCACAATTACTGCAATCATCATCAACATCGTCACTGTAGTACTGGTTTCAAATTGGAAGAGGATTGTACTATTTGTGGTTGTTTCATCGGTTCGGACCCATTCGTGGTCCTTCTATTATTCCCGCAGTAAGTACATCTCCGTCCCATACTCACTTTACTTAAACATTTATTTTTATTCTAGCAATTTTACGGAGACTACCTTTCGGTGGCGAAAGTAAAAGAAAGTGGAGAAAGTAAAAGTGAAAGCACGCCCGGAATTACTTTTACTTTGAGTTTAATTGTGTCACGTACAGGTATTTTTGTTGTTGTCGTTGCAGAACCGTTCATGTGGAGAAGGGAAAGCGGTGGAGCTGTTAGCGGGCCAGTTGGCGACGTCGTCGGAACAACTTCAGTGGTGGCTCAGACTCTTCGGCCCGAAGGGGTCAGCGTCACCGTGAACGTCAACACAAATCAGTGGATTCATCATCATCATAAACATCATTCTCAGCACCAGTCTGGACCACGGCGCTGTGACTCTTCCGAATTGGCCGACTCGCCCATTCGTGCTGAAGCCATCAAGGTTCCGATTAAGTTTTTATAAGTATTGGCTTTCACTTGAGTTGTCTTCACTCTCCATCCTCTCACTCTCTCTCCTCTCTCACTCAATGTGTCCAAAGGCACTCCTACCTGCTTAACTCTCACACTCTCTGTATTGCTTCGTCGTGTATTTACGGAAGAATGCGTGGGTGGACCTGAATTATAGGGGTTAGTACTTTGCGAGTATTAAGTATAATGGAAATGCCTAAGTCTTAGCATAATGCGAGTTTCACACGGGACGGATGGCAAAGTACCGGAGAAGAAAGTACAAAGCTTTGTTTTACTAGCGAAAGACGCATTAAATGGAAGTTGCATTATTTCTTATACGGATTAAGCGGTTGTTGTATGTTATGAAACCAGCATTCGACTGTGTGAGTATGTAAACTACATTACACACACACAGTAGTCAAGCAAAGCTACTAGTTAATCCAAACTAACTCTTTACTTAAGCAACACTTTGTACTGCCAGAGTCAAATCAACAAAGGTTCACACAAAGGAACACCGACAAAGATTTTCCTGCATAGCACTTTCTCTTTATTCATAGTTTCATCACTCACTTATTGCCTACTCCTTACTTTTACTTACATTTAATGTTTAAACATATATTTTGGTCTGCTGAGTGCCGTCTCCACACACAGCTCATAAATGAATTTCCTTTGGTAGCAAATATAAGCGCTAGTTGCACAACTTTTGTTTTACATTATACTCTCATTTCTTCATTATTATTATGTGTTTACAAATAGTATCGATTAATGCAATTAAGTTACAGTATATTGTATACAGTATAAGTAGTCCTGTATAATATGTAGTCGTGTAGTACATACTTACGTGCTAGTAGTTAAAGAAATATTACAGAGCAGGTTTATATTACAGCTACATTCTTTCTGTATAATTATATTCTGTATATATACCTGTACATTTACTATACTACACAGTATAGATATAGAATTTATTTTATATTGTAGTATATAAGTGCTTAGGTATTATTTGTTTTTCTTTCTTTGTGTACCTTCCGTCTATGGAGTTTCTTTCAGGTCCTGAATAATTTGAGGTACTGGTATCATCGCAGTAGGAGCGATGCATGCGAAAGTGTAGCAACGTAGTAGGTGCATTATCATCGTTGGACGCGATCAATGAAAGGCATTAGTTTTTTCTCTTAATTATTATTACACAGACATATCCAGAGAGGAACAAAGTAGTTTCTTAATCTTAACTGACACAATAATAATGATATTTTGTCACGTACTAAATTATTTATCTTTAGAGTATTTGAAATAAAGTCCAGTTACCCTAATCACATGTTTCGGGTTATTGCGTTGCTTAAGTCATCAGAGTATCCGGATAATATCCCAACCACTTTCATCATTGTAGCGTCTCTGCTATAAAAATTCCAAAACACATCGTAAACATTTTTAGTATATACTTTGACACGTACTAAAAGTAAAAGCAAATAAAATATTGTAGACACGTAACAGGCTCACAAAACTGAAAGTTTGTTTGGATTTGTTCTTTTATATACATTATACTTTCTCTTTGTACATAAAAACAAGTACATCCTTAATTAACACTAAAAGGGCTAACTTTTTATACTTTTAGTTTGAATTAATTAAATGTTACTTCTATAGTAGTAAAACGTGAAATTGTACTAACTTATCATAGAGCCAGTTTTGTATACGTTGCAGTACAACTGGCATAGGAATTTCTAAGTAGGAGCAGGCAGCTTCAACAAACTTGATGCAGTTATTGTATACCATGTGGTAGTTCTCTGCCCTGTGATCATTATCAATTCATTACATCACAACAAATGGAAAGTCAAATCATTGGCAAACAAAGGAAAACCAGTGGTTAGGTGAGAAAATCAATACGAGGAATCATACTGGACTACTTACACCCGGGCTAGATTTACGGAGAACTATGATTACAAAGGAAAGTGGAGGAGAGTATTACTTTTACTATACAGGTATAGTTTGCTTAGTAGAATATTCTATTCTGCGTGTATTACTAATATACACTTTTGTATTAAAAATAGTAACACAGAGGAGATAGCTTAAGTGCTTAAATTCATAGTTCCTGGTGATAGGTGAGTGAAGTTTATATTTGGTGGAAGTATAAGACTGAAAAGCCTCCGAGAGAGAAGAAGAAGAAGAAGAGAAGAACTGACAAGATGGTAGAAGAAGAAGTGTAGTGGATGTACACACATAAATATAAAAGTATTATACTTACGAGTAGACCTTGTGCTGAGATTCTATCCACTCTTCAAACTCTGTATGATTTGTCTTCATAGTTTTATACACATCGGATGCTTCTTCGTCATAGCCTTCCTCCTACAGACAAATGGAGCACAAAAGCAAAAGGTTTATTTACGACCAACTCATCAATAATACTTAAGCGAGTACAATAGAAATGAATTATATAATAGATAATACACAAGCATTCTGATTTTCTTACAATGTTGTATCTCTTGTGGATTCCGGATTTGTTATAGTCGTATAAAGTTCCAAACACACGGATGACTGGATGGTAGAATTTCTCTGGAATATTTTGGTAGACATTATATGCTCGTAAATACTCTCCTGTAATAAATATAATATATCATGGATAATAATATCACTCAAGTTGATTTATCATCTTTCTAACAGAATAAAGTGGGCAATTATTTCCACAAAAGCTTCTGTACTTCTTATATTCTAGCTTGGTAGATTGTGAAGATTGTATATACATTAGACACATGCGGGTACATTATAGGTACCTGTTATTTGCTTATGTTTTGTACATTAGACACAATTACTACTACTCTACTGCTCCTTCATCCCTCTCTTTATCATGGTAACGTCTGGGTTTATATAACAATTCTTCCAAGTTACATACTGATATAAAGAAATTCTCGGATCTGTTGAATTTTAATCCTCAGAGAGAGAGAAAGAGACTAATAACTAAGAAAACTTACCCAAACAGTCCATGGTGATTCCTCCGGAGCCGCTCACACGTTTACTCATATCGTAAGAGTACACGAATACCAAACTCATTTTCCGCATTGACATGACACACTGGAGATATTAGTTGGAGTCTCAGAGCAACAAAGGTGTCCTAGTCAATAAGACACTTGATTTTCACATTGGGAATACAAATAAAAACGTTTCTCTCACTCACAAGTAATGAAGGGTAAATTATATTCTCGCAAAAACTGGAGAAAACTATTGATCTCGGGATTATCATCGTGGAAATGATACGGACACACTCACATTTGTACAGGCCACGATAGTATTGTTCGTTAATCTCGCTAAGCAGGAGCAGTCATGAACTAAACGGTTTTCTGAACCCACGACGATCCTTCAAGAAAACATTTTTATAGTTTCACGGTCACGGCGACGATCTATAAGTAAGAATCGGTGTGTAAACGTCTATATAAATAGTATTTGCTGTAATCAGCTCTTTTACACAAATATTGTAAAGTGTGCCAATGCCAGTGAGTACGAGCAGAGAATGTTTCTAAGTTCAGTTCACAGTGTAGTTTAGGATTCTTTTGAAGTTGGAATTATATACACGGATTAAACTGTGTAGCATTTGTAACAGAGAATTGTATTGCTCTCTCTGCGAGTATTGTATTCACGGAGTGTGTAGTGCTTTGCCAGATGAGACGAATTCAGCAGATAAATACTACGAGAAACGTTTTCACTACTGAAAGTTCAATGTGAAACTGAATGAATTGAAGAAGAGGATTAGTCCTATGCAGCATTCACAGTAATAATAAGTAATTGTATCCAAATCCAACCTACAAAAAGTAATGGTAGTACTAGAGTAATATTCTAATCGAATTCTCCGCTTTTTGTATGTGTATTGTATACCTTTATGATATCTGACTGTTCTAACTGTATGGTAATACAGATCCTAGGACAAAAAAAGTTTTGTATAGATCTCGTCTGTGGTTTGTCTATTGTGGAAACACAATAGGTGCATTTGCTGATAAATGTCGTGGTATTCCATGTATATTTTGTTAGATTCGATGTATTTGCATTGTATTTCACTCGGAGTTTGTTGAATAACTGGTTGTATACATATTGTATGGTGTGTGAAGACATATATTTCTAAAATTAGACACATAGATTTACATACTGTAGTAGACACAAGACATATTAGAGTGATGGAGACGCATGGGACCTGTAATACGTATTGCACTATACTGTGGGGAAAAATAAACCTATATTACATTTAACGACAAGAAGACATGCTTAGTCCTATGCCAAATCGCCAGCTGCATCATCATCAGTCGTCATGTGTTCTATTTAAATTGTTTCGCATGTGATGTGATAATGATGATATCTGTACGTGTTTTTCTGCCCCTGTTGGCTTTAGCACGCTCCTACCGAGACACATTGCTAAATAAGTAACTGTCACGATGATGGTGAACTGAATAAGAATCTGTTTATTATAAGGGTGATGAACGATGAAATCTATGGTTCATATATTATTCCATACATATAAATGTTTATAAAACTTTCAGAATAGTTTTCCAGAAATTTTCCCTGAGAGCGGAAATGCAGATGGAAAACTTTCTCTGGGATGTTGCTACGCAAAGGCATCTCCTTGAAATATACCTTAGAAATTTCCCCAACTGCACGTACCACACTACATTTTATGTGTTGTACTAGTTGTACATTATATGGATCTGGGTATATCTGTGTGAAATATCTGCATTCATTCAGAAAGTGGGTGTATAGAAGAAAAATATAAAGGATTCCTCGAGGAATGTAGATATGCTATAAAAAATAATCCATTTTTACCTCGTAATATAGCAAAGTATATAGAACTTCGTGAAAATGATATTATAAGGAATGATGAGAGTCTAATGCACTCAGCTTTCACGATTTCCCCTCGCATTCCTTGATTCCTTACAAACAAGGCTGATTTTCGTCTGGAAATGAGTTACAATTCCAGTAATAGCATTAGAATGTAAGTAGACTGTTTGTTCCTAGTCGAGCCACTACATTTGGAAAATGAAAGGAATGTTTCGAAGAATGATTGATTATTATAGGAGCATGATTATTGCTGTTATCATATAAATCACGCAATTATTTTTAGAGTCGAGGGTGACAGGATTTTTCTTATTTTTCTTTGCAGTTGGTTAAAGAGTTGAGTCGGGCTGTGGCAACACACGTGGCTACTGCTGCCCTTCTCGGTGGTTCTGGAGACGGTCCTCATTTACGGGATGAACTTCGAAGAGCAAGAAGAACAGCTCAAGAGGCGGCTGCTGCCGCCAAAGCCACTCTTCTCCCTTCTCTCCTCGAGTAAGAAAGAAACAGAATCAATTTATTTCTAATGGGAATTCATCGCATATACATTTCCACTTTGGCTTTTACTTTGCTTATGCATGGGAATATTATGGTTGGATTCTGATTGTATTTTCTGATATTCCCGTTCACTGACGACAGTGTTTTTATCAAATTTATTTATGTAGTCAAAGATGGGCGGAAAAGGAAAGGACAGAGCTGGAACGCTTTTGGCATCTCCTCCTTTGCTGTCTCGACTCTTTGGGTGAGGATTCCAAGTCCCAAGTCAATTTAGATTTTCATAAACTTGCATCAATCAAATTTACATGGAATGAAATAAACGGATCTCTCGTGTGTACTGCTACATTGAAATGGGATTCGCGGATGTCAGCGATATTTCTATGTACAATATACACGTTTATTTATTGTATTTACAGAGACATCGATGCAGCGAAGTCTACTCCTCCTTCGACAATTTTCCATAGCAGACGGAACGAATATCTTGATCCATACGGGTCTCGACGGTCCCAACAATCACCATCATCCTCCCGTTCGTCAGATTCAATCCTGTTCCCTGGAAGCAGGAGATGTGCCTCTCCAGGATAAAATAGCCGTTGAAGGAGTAGAAGCTTCCCAATTGTGCAAGTAAGTGGAAAAATTGCAATATGGCTGTAGTTGTAGTTGTAGTGGGGAATGCATGCGAATGTAGTAAAAGTCAATACTTATAAAATAAATATCTCCGACCTAACTCACTTTCTGACTCTGACTCACTCCGTGACTGTGGGAAATGATTTAGGGAGCTGTTTGAATTGCGAGCACAGTTGCAAGAACTCAAATGTGCCGTGGAGCTTCGCGGAGGAGACTTCGAAGATATGTCGCCTACAAAAGGTCCACGAAGAAACGACACATTGCTCAGCATTAATGGGGCTGATGGCATGATGACCAATACGGGTCCTTCCTCCATCAGCTGCTCTATTCCCAGTGATGATAAAGAGTCTCTCGAGTCAGATGCATCCCAGGTATAAAAAATGTTTGCTTTTAATTATCAATCCCCTATTTCACTTCACTCAATTCCATTCTCCTCCATCCAACGTACCTACTAAGTAGATATTCTTAATTTCGCCCGTGCCGTGGCTCTTCAATATTCTACGAAAATAATTTTTTCTCTCCGGTATTTTTAGCCTTGTCACAATCTACTGTGTTAGTTCTGATATGTTGAATCTATTACATGTAAGTTTAAAGGGAAATATTATTTTTGACATTTAAGGCAAATGGGATCACAAGCGCTCAACGAAAATGCATTTGCTGGATATTGGCTATAATGGTGACTGTGTTCTTCCTTGCAATGATTCTTGGTGTGTTCATTGCACTTTTCTCCTGACTGGAAATGGATCGTATCTCCAGTCCTAAAGTGCTCCCATTCACTTCCCATTTTGCATTATACTAGCCTTAACTTTGTTGCCAGAGAATGTAACGTTATACATGATGTTACACTTGAATAAAAATCATTCAAATTCATTCCCCATACATTCCACATCCCTGACTTTATATCTTGAAGAAATATCTCTCCTCCTACCCAATAATAAACGCTACAGCTACTACCACTACCCAATAAGCCACTGCAGACGAAGTGTGTTCTAGAGATAGAATGAAATTGCCCTGGAAGAGAAATTCGCTTAAATTCAATCGAATCCATCTCCTATTTCAACACGGGCATAAAACGTGTATGTAAAGTAGATACCTGTTTCCAAGAATCTGTATAAATCGCGAAATTCCACACCCAATCAATCCAATCATTCCTTCAACTACGTAATAAATCTACAGCGTTACAACTCTCAACTGTGACTATCTACAAAGAAACGACATAAAGGAATCAATCATCAACATTTTCGACAAAACTCTTCTTGAACATTCAACGCTATTGTAAAAACGTTTTAAAATACGCAAATATTATAATAGTAATTAAGAATGTTACTAAATATGTAGAAAAAGTTCATAGAAGTAACTGTGTACATACACTCGTCGTGAAAAATGAATATACCTGGTACTCCAAGACTAACCGGTCTGGTACACAAATATTATATATAATTAGTCCTACGTACAGCAAGATCGACAAGGAAAATTATGAGATGTAAAAAACTATTTATATTATAATAAAATTATTATGAGTTTGGCCATGTGATTAATATTACCATACTACTTAACTACTAAAATACTACCAGATACTGTTTATATATAAATATGACGATGATGAAACTGAAGATAAGTATTCACATTCATACCAGATTGATTGAATGACATGAGAATTCATTCTATGTATGATTGCTCTGTGTATGTACTATTTATAACGTGTACTAAAAACAATGTAAAGTAGTCTAAATGTTATACTAATTGTATTAATGAATGATTATCATAATGTTCAATAAGAATACACAGTGTATGCCGTAAAGTATCAATAACGTAAGATAATATTCAGGAACAATTACACTTGACTCGACATCCTACTGAATACAATACTTGTAAAACAAACGAATTTTTCGTATTAATCATTTTTCTCAGTGTGTATACTTGTATTATCTTTTTATGCATTACTATTATCTTCTACTGCAGGAAACAAGCTATAAAGTCTACAGAAACACTATTGTAGTAGGAAAAAGTGCGGTGTCAAAGAGAAAGTGGGAAAATTATTGACGAGGTTGTTAAAATGACATTGAGACACTGCGAATTGTGAACTAATGCAAATAATTAATATTATTAGTCGTTTTTTATTAAAAATAGTGCAGATATCGGTCACATCATTATTAGAGCAGACAATTATTACGACTGCGACTGCAGAAAATGATTTAATAAGTGGAAAGTTAGCTTGTGTAAAAATGAACTGACTCACACATCAGGAATGCGTTAAAAGATGACAGCAAAAGTTGAAAGTATTGTACCTGGTGCTTTATGTACTTTGTACTTTACTAATACTTGCGTTGTATTGTCTGTACATATACTTGTATGTACATTCTCTGCAGAATAAGATAATTATACAAAGTAATACATTGACAATGTAACTGTTATAGCTCATATGAATTTTCATGGACCTTTGAATCAAATAATACGCTATATCAATGTGTAATACTACCACTACTAAGGTTTTTGACGTAGCAATAATGAGTAGAGCAAGTAAAACAATCAAAAGTTACTACAATCGTCTAGAAGTTACGATTTATAAGTTAAGACATAATAATATTATTGTACTGCTAGAGTATATATACTGCAGTAGTGCAATATATAGAGAGAGATGAAGAAGAAGGAAATGATAGTAGAGGTTAATGATTCGCAACTTAATAAAAAGGCGAACCCATTTGTGATTTGTACAGTAACAAATAAAAGTTAATTAATAAGAATATGTAATAATGATAGACTTAATAAATGTGAGAACAGACTAGCCACAAGACATTCAATGAAATCTTTACATTATCAACTGAAATGTGAAATGTTCCCGAAAAACTTTTATTCTCGAGTTATTAGTAATGTAAAAAGTGAGCGTATATTCAAGTAGTAGTACAACGAGTAATAATTTCGAGGGTAGTACAATAGTCAAGTCAAGTCATAGTAGTATCAGTAGAGAAATTATTCAAAATGCTATTTTCCTTATAATACATATTATTACTTATACATAACAATTTCTTATACTTTCACTTTATTATTAGCATCAATTACAATTTATACAAACGAAAGAGTTTAACACACATTTAATTACCATACCATACCTATTGTAGTATAGCAGTAGTATTGTAGTACAGTGATAGTTGAAGAATCCTTTGTTGTTAAAGTAATTTCCGGTAGGGATATTTTGTTTTTGTTTCTAGTAGTAGTAGTAGTGGGGAAATATTTCTATGTGTGTTTACTTGTACTGGAGAAATTATTAGAGATAGATTTTAATAGCCTTAGTAATTTATGATTGAATCGTTTTGCTCAAAATGTTCCACACCATTTCTTCGAGCGCCAAAGTACCCTTATGTATGTAAATGCACATTGCCGGCACACACACGTTGTTGTTCACAAACTATAAAACGCTGCATCGCCAAGATTTATTTCCAAGCTGATCATTTGGGAAACAAGTACTTAGTTTACGTGTGTTAAGGGAAAAGGTAATTAAATTACCCCTACAGGCAATATTGTGAACATGACACTTAAATAATTGTTTATTGTACATGAAACACACACACAAACATACAGCACATAATATGCTGACGTTCATAATTGTGGTATGAAGAATGAAGTGTAATGAAAATGAATAGCTCGTATATTAATCTTATATTAGCAGAACACGTAAAATGAAGTCTTATCTGATCTGTGTACTGTATTATGACAACAGATATGTATATTACCTGTCTAATTCTTAATAAGTAACCTAATCACTGTTCATAATCTAAATTTACGTGTAAGTGTACACATACATACATTTACACGTGTATAACATATATTACCTGTATACTTATACTACTACTTGTACTGTACTGTGTAAACTACTAAATTGTGTATGTGTGTGTTACACAATTTATTGACTACTTAATCTGATCGAAAACTAAACTGTTATGAATATTGGGCTGGAGGCGATGACTAGTGTTATTGCTATTGCCACTACTGCGAAATGTTACTACAGCACTGGGATTTGTGTACGATATATTACACAGCAGAAGTTGTAGTAGTATTATTTGTTGCAGAAGTGGCAGAAGCAACCGGTCGATTTTTAAAGGTGGCTAATACATAATACTACTAAATTCTATATAAAACAAAACACTTTATAAATATATATAGTGAAAGTACGTAATGTACATGTGTATTACTACTATTACTACTATTTATATTATTGCGTGTGGGTTTTGACAGTTTATTTCGTTGAAAGCTATAAAAGTCTCTTTTGCCGGCACTAAAAATAATTTAAGTGCAAAATGAAAGTTTTTAATGAATGCGATTGTGTAGCATACAAGAAATAGTGTGTTGAGAGACTAAAATACTACTACTACTATGTACTTTCCGTCTTGATACTATTAGGGTGAAAGAAATACGATGATAATACTGATCAATGATTTTGTTATGCTTTCAACTGTGAAAAGGTTTTCCGTGTTACATTTGTATTCATTCTATCTATCTATGTACATACAAGGTATTTATCGAAATAAATTTATATAGGTGGACGTTTTCTAAAAGTAAAAATCTTCTGTAATCAGTACAAGAAAAATTCACATGAAATTTATATTATCATCGATGATACGTGTTTGCATTAGAAAGGCAAGAAAGGCATTATTGAATTAATTATTCTCTATTTGCAGTAAACAGGACAATAATTGTTATTTGAAAAACTGGGACCTGAAGACAATGAAGAAGATACGCGGAAATGAGTTTTAGATGAAAAAAGTTTACACACGAATATGAAAAGTGGAGAGGAAGTCTGGAGAGCGTGTAATGACGTGCTCGAATTCTCCGAATGATAATTTTCCGTCATCGTCCACGTCTGCCTCTTCCAGCACCTTGGAGCTTACCAGACTTATTTCATCTGGAGCTAACTCATCTCTAGTTAACAGTTGAAGTGTTTGCTCCAAGTCATCAGTTCCTAGGAAATTATCTCCGTCAAAATCTACAATTGTGCATACAATAATAGGCAAATTAAAAGAAATGTTACAAAGAGAAAGAAAAACTTTTCATTTTTGTTCTTTGTTCCACGTTCAAGTTGGGAAATGAGGAGCACAGTCGAGTTCACAGGGAATTTAAGACATAAATTATACATACCATATATACGAAAGGCGTAGTGAACTTTGATATCTCTAGGAGCATGGTCAGAGAAAGCAGAGAATAAGTCGAGAAAATCTTCAAAGCTGATTCCAATGCCGTCTCTGGAGAAAACGGTACAAATTCTATGTCGAAAAGGATTTTCCTATCCAAAATACAAACCTAGTTACTTCCACACTTCTACTACGGTAATTAGTAATCATCTTGCGTCACAACCATAAAAATATTATCTGTACCAAGAAAAATTATAGTTATAGTGTTATCAAAAGAAATTTTAAAGTCAAGCGAGCCAGTTATAATCTTTTTCCAAGAATAAGAACACAAAATCTTCCTTGGAGGTCTAAAGGAATAAATTCAAGAATAATTTCTGTTTTGAGCAAACCTTCAGTTCAGGCATTGTGGCGACTTGGTCACAAGGGACTCTAACGGTGACTGGTTCCGTTCCCTGCATACTTTTTGGAACAATCGATGGATTGAGTTCTCTGAACTTTTTAAAAACTCTCAAGATCTCTTTCCGTGTGAAAAATGTGCAATCCTGGTAGTCTTCCAGCTGCTCTTCTGAGAAAGTCACCACTTTGTTCCCCATGATTATTACAGCCTACTACACATACACTTTGTATGGTGCCTACTGCTGCTAAATCACAGAAATCACAACAAGACTCTTCGGTTGATCAGAGAAATGCTTGTCTCGTCTCAAGTAAGTAAATTCAAGTCAGGTAGCCAACAGAAACATTGTGGATGACGATGACGGACCCCACCCAGTTGGCTACAGTCCATGCGCTTATATTTTTTATCATTTTTATCATAACCAGATCATCTACTGACTTCCCAGGTGTTTCGGCCTAATATGAATCTTCCATTCACCCAAAACTCACAAGCCACAGCCCAGCCAGAAGATTACCAACCCAATAAAACCTATTCCTCACTACAATGCACATCAGATACAGAATTTCTATATATCCCCTTTATATTTCGGGTATACACTTTTCCCTTACTCGTATCATGCTCTGCAGATGATAGGGATAATTCCTAGTAATCGTGTATGTAGTAGCGCTGTATAACACAAAAGGGCGTTTAATTTATCTGCCAACAACGATTCATACCCAAAATATTATGTCAGATACATGCAGACAGCTTCATAGCGTTTCTTTGAATATCCGTCTGGATGAACGTGGCCCACATACGTAAAAGAGATAACATGCATGCAGGTGAAAGCAATCTTTCACCCAAATAAAATTACTGGTCACAATCACGATACTTTTGATTTTTCTTTCTCCATTTCTCTTCTCAGTGTCGTAGAATAAGAAATTTATTTAAAACGTACAAAAAACAATGAGAATCATGAAGAATTGATTGAATATTTTAATATATTACTAGAAACACTTCGAGGAATACTTTTTAGGTATACACTGACATTCCGCAGCAAATTGTACAACAATTTCTCGTAGTGGTGATTTGTTTTTTAAGGTGCAGAATATGAGTAAAGTAGTTTTAGGTAATAACTTATGATGTAATATTGCAATAGGAAATCGGATTCACTTTCATTAAGCATTCCAAATACTTCTGCAGAGTTATTTACACAAAACGAATCTAAAGGGGTGGTGTGCTTCCTGTGTAATTTGCATATTTTGTGGATTTCATCTTCGCATTCTGAAAATGAATTCGGAAAGATAAATTCAGGCGTAAGCATATTATATCATAGTGAACAAGCAATAAATTGCCTTTAGGTTAGGTTAACTGCGTAAATTAAATTAAGAAGATCATACTGCGCATAAACATCACCTGTTTAATGCAGTTATGAAAGTACGTACAGAATATTTTATATAACTTCAATTTTTTAAAGGTACGTTTTTTATGTAGATACATATTTTTTAAATGTTTGGTACCTGTTGGGTATTATTCCTACAAATGGTAAAATAATTGAAACTGTAAGTGAATCATAGGTGTCTGAGTAAATTCCGTAAAACGATATCACAATAATTATTTAGGGAATTAGATAACACGTAGTGAATTTCATGCCATTCCATTTGCTGATTTCCTTTGCCATGATGCTATTTGCATTGAAATTGCCTTTCGAATTCGTTTTCACAACAGAATGTCTCGTGTGTTCATAAAACAACACTCTTTCTTTTCTCATGCTGGGAAATATTTGGAATCCTTGATGTGAGTAAAAAAGATTTCGCTCAATATGTAATAAGGAGTCATAAATTATTACAACTGAAGGTATTTAAACCAATAATGCGTACATTTGTAGTAGTATTACAATTTATCATTTTATACGTAGTATTCGTATATGAAGTACAATTAGAAGCTCATATTTATCTGTATATTCATTCATCATCAGTATTTATGTAGTTTCAAAAAACTCAACTTGTATTTACAAAGACAATATAAATATTTTTTAACCATACAGCTAGCTGCTTTGTGTAATATTATAGAAGTGTGCAGTGCAGATGTAACATTCATAGAGTATTACAGCTTCTCACTGCATTATTTTTATGTATTCCCCATTTTTACATAATATTTTTCATGCTACATGTATTCGCTAATTATGTTTATTAATTAAGGATAATTATTTTATTGTATAACAATTAGGTATAGGTGGTATTTCTTCTGTGTTTTTCTGCATGGTAATTTTATTCACCTTTATTACCTACACACACACAACAGGATAGGATATACATGTAAATTATTATCGCATATATTTGTGTGTATGTCATTTATACTAAAGATTTCCGCGTTGCAAAAGTTGTAATACTATCAAACAGGTATGAATCTATGAAAAACACGAATTCATCAACAATGACTACAATTATGATTACTACGATGATATTTTATTTTCGTGCTTAAAATTATTGATTATAGTGTGGTAAAGGTAACAAGGTTTTTGGTATCAACAGTAGGTAAGAGGTATAAGTATACATGTTTTTGGTAAATGTGTTACACTAGTCCTAATCTATATAAATAACATAGTGGACATAAAACAATTAGTCAAATGGTATCTACTGAACAATTCTTGTACACAATAATAATACATATGACTCTTTTTAATCAGTTCAACCCTCTTAACTCTACTGACCTTCATCCACCTTTCGTTAAACGGTAAAAAATGTACACACAATTGTACATAGACTATTTGAATATATAGAAATTTGAAAAATAGTAAATCATAGTACATAATGTGAGTTCACAACCTCGACCATTAGAAGAATATGCAACATTTCACTAGTACTATATGTAATCTGCACTAACTAGAGTACAATTTTTAATTTCCTATATAAACATTACAGTAGTATTAATAATCTTTGCATGATTTTTTTCGAAAAATTCAACATCATTGTTAATATTGCAGTCAATCGTACTACTATCACTGCGTGCACAGATAAACACACTGTAACAGTCATATACTTACATAATAAAGTTTATAACGAATTTTTATTTGTCTAATACTTTCATAATACTCTTAGTAGTACATTTATACAATAAACAGTATAAAGTAGGTATACAATTAGCGTTAACTGTAAATGTTTGTATTCATAGCAATTCTACTATATTAGTTATAGTTCACGTGTATTATACAGATTTGCGATACATTTTACAATACTATTATCATCAATAGTCATAATAATTATTGAATAGGTAAACATTTTTGATTGTGTTTAGATTGTTAAGTTTTACAATGGTGCATGAACTTTGAGTAGGTGCCTGAGTTAAACCCAATATTGATTTTTCGCAGGCTGCTTCTTGAGGGTACCAGTATTGTTTGAGTTTGAGTTGGAAGTGCTCGCTCCACTGCTACTCGGACAACTACTGTTCGTCGTACTGGGTGCGTTAAGGTGAGCCATATTCATACTGTTGATGGTTGTGATAGGTAGATTCAGATCAAGTGACCCCATCATTGGTATTTGATCTGAAGGATAAGAATTAAGATCGTGATCGGAAAATTCTAGTGGTATATCTAATGGTAAAGGCGGAGGCAAATTGCCGTAAGTAAATCCATAAGGTTCTCCCGAATCTATTTCTTCAGGAAGAGAAGTGAAAGTATCACAAATAGGAGTTGGTGGAACTTGAGACAGCAATGGGCACATAACATTCCCGTTACCGGGTGAGACATAGCCTCCAGAATCCGAGGAATTGCACAATGGAGTTACACGACATTGTGGAACAGATGGTGTTCGCATCTCTCCCCGAATCCCGGAACTTGTCCAAGAACCTGAATCCGATGCCGTCGCAGTTCCTGCTCTTGAGTGACTAACTTTGTGTCGTGAAGCTCGTGGTGATAACGTAGACATCATCAAAGGTCTAATTTTTCAAAAAATCCAGTTTATTTACCAATTTTATATTCCTTGTCATGAAAAATAATTTTTCAACATTGAAAATATTTACCTTAGCCCTGTGTCTGAGTCAGAGTGACAAGGGTCAATCATTGTGCAAGCGGTGGAAGGTGCATAGGCGTCTATGAGACCCATTCCATTGCTAATACTCTTCGTATCGACTCCTCCACCAACGGAAGCCACTCCAGTGTTATTAAACCCATTGGAGTTTCGTCTTCTATGTTGTTGTTGATTTTGATTATTTGATTGCTTAGATGCGCACGAACACCGTATGCCGACGACAAGAAATAAGCTCAATGTAAGCACACCAGCCACAACAATAGCCACGGTTATTAAAGAGTCTTTTGTCATATGCGGAGTAACCAAATCTGCTAAATCGTTGAAAGTAGATCGACTACCGTCTCCTCCTCTGGTTGTAGCAGCTCCAGTTGAACCATCTGATACTTCATTTTTCTCGTCGAAGAAACCAGCTCCGTCCCCGTAATGAATATTGAACTTAGCAATTCCTATCGCAGGCTGAACCCCAGGTGCTAATACTTTGAAAATGAACTCGTCTGCTTGAACTGAAGGAGAACGAGAGGAAGGCCCTGGGGGAATGATATCATTGCTTGTTAATTCGGGAGTATAAATGATCGCTCCTCTTCGTACATCTTCATGAGAAAATCTAGATGCTAAACGCCCTTGACTCTGGCGCTTCAATCTTGCTCCAGATGGGGTGACTATATTTGACTTCAAGTTTCTAGAATTAGGTACAGGGATTTTATACAATTGTCCAAATTTTGGAGGTAGAAGAACTTCGTAAATTGGATTCGCTCCGGTTACTGCTGCCAACGGCGATGCATCCAATACGGCCAAATTCAAAACAGTGTTGACAGAGTACGAAGCGGAAAACTCTGTTTGATCGGGAGCAAGAAGTCCTCCGACGGCAAAACCTTTAATAAACGATCGTACTTCTTTCACCCGTTTGAGCAAAGGCACTGAAACGACATTGACCAACCAAGATGTTGATATTCCGTATATTTCTGGTTCGTTGAAGTGAGCAGAAACTTCAAAAGAGTCGTTAGCTACCGAAAGGTCAGTCTGTACATATGCCACTTCTCCGCGAAGAAGATCATAGTGAGAAAATCTAGCTGTGGCAACAGATCTATCCCTCAGCAGTACTTTCCCGTGTAATGGAAAACGAGTGACATTATAAGCAAGTCGAATCAGATGACCATTCGTTGAAGCAGGCAGATTGACAACAGAGAGGCTCAACGCTTGATTCCCTTGTTGGATTCGAACGGGACTGGATTGGGATTGAGATGCTTGCAGCGTCAGCGTTTGAACGGGAATAGTCAACCCGATAGTCACTACAGGGTATTTACCATCGGAAACTGTCAGAGCAAGAGATACTGGTGACGTGGCTCCTGAATGGTAAAATATCACTTTGCCTCCGTCTATATCAGCCTACGAACACAAACACACAGATAAATATAAACACTTCGGCAGATTTTTCTTCCTATAAAAGATTTTTACACAAAAAAGTATCATTACCTGAGTGAACTGAGTAATAGTCGGGAGCTCTTTCACGTTTTCGATTTCCATGCTGTTAGTCGATGACATTGTTGTTGGTTGTTGAACTCGGCTATTTATAACTAGAACGAGTCGTCCGTGAGATATTTTAGTGACTTCGTAGACAATGTGAGCGGGAGGAGTGTCTGGGTCAGATGTGAGTAAGTCATTACGGCTCAATTTCCTCCAATGTTCCTGTAAGCAATCCGTCAGACACTTGTAAACATCACTATACGCTTAAGAGACTGATATAAATAGAATTCATCTAGGAGGAGTTCAGACAAGTTAAGTAGGTAGAAGAAGATGTACGATATACCTGAACGACGGGAGTGATGGGACCCTTAGGAGCTGCAATTTGAAAAGGTTGATCGTTTACAGGATTAATGTGTATGGGCAGTGTGAGATTGAGAAGCCAAGTGGAGCTGAACTCATCGGACGCCGACCCAGTTTTCGTATTTTTTGTTGACGAAGAGTAAGATGCCACTGTTGGTGGCCAACTACTTCTGCTTGTTGACAGAGATGTGCTTGTTGACACAGGAACGGAAGCTGTGTATAGCCAAAGTGAAAGTGCCACTTGATCATTTGTGCTTTCTGAATCATCATGATGATAAAAGAGACTTTCACTCGAAAGCTGTGCAGGAGATATTTCAGAACCAACACCAAGTCGTCGTTGATCCTGTGATTCTATTAGCCAACCATGTTTTGGTAGTTGCCACACCGAAAGCTTTACATTAGGAGTAGCCCCACCTCGCCAAGCAATACCTGAAATGGAAAATATGTTTCAACAATTTATTAATAATATTATGCTTTCAAAATAATGTTTGTACCCACAATCGGTAGTGCTTTCGGTTTGTACGGAATTGAAATATATTATTTACCTCGTTGATGCACACTGATGAAATCCGCAACTGCAGAATAATTTATGTTTTTATTAGAAACTGCCACTTGAGATCCTTCGTCTAAAGTCAAAGGTTGAACCACAACGTAGCGCTGCAATCCTCCTAATGCAGCTCCGCTTACAGAAATTTCCACTTCCATTGTTATACCCGCTAATGAATCTGCATGTCTGCAAAAATATTGATTTGTACAAACCACTGTATGAAATATGAATACAAGGGAAAACACTGAAACGAATTTAAAATTTTCAACTGACTTTGCTGAAGCTGTGAAATGAATCGTATCATTTGCCTGTTGAACCCTGGAAGCTTTGAGATGCTCATAGAAAATTTTTCCACTGTTAACATCAGATTGGGTAAACGAGGTGACAGGCACAAAATTGTTATCTGTCTCTTCAATAAGTAGCTGACCTAAACTAGGTCCACTCACAACCTGAAAATTGATGTCGAGACTATCACTGCTCCTGACAAGTAGATTTTCTGGTTTGATTGGGGCTTGCGTCAGAGGAAAAACTGAAAGTGGAACTCGACCACCGTATATCTCCAGCTGAGGTTTTCTCACTGTCACTTGGAACGTTTCCTTTTCAGCTTCGTTGAGACCATCTGACACTTCGAATTCGAAAGACGCGTCTTTCATCTCACTTCCTTTATGTTGGAAGATTATTTGCGACTGATTGATGTGTGCCTGAGTAAAATTTTGCAAAGGAATTTTTAGCTGATTCTTAAATGCCGGGTATCCTCCACTTGTCCCCACCACGTAGTACACTAAGTGTGTCTCGTCCGAATCTCGATCCACAGCCGCTAATGAAAGTTTCCAAAAATCATTTGCATAATTAAAAGGTTTCATTAAGATGCAAATTACAAGATTAGTGGAACTGTAGAAAGAACACTAATGGTTAATACATTACCTAGTTGTTGGTTTGTAAGTATTGTAGAAGACCCTGTCCAAACCCATGTTCCGGTATTGTTAACAACTCTAGGAACCTGATCATTGGTTGGGATAACCTTAACATGAACTGTATGCGGAGGACTCATGCGATTCACTATATTGTTACGATGAAAGCTATCAGATATGTGTGCAACGGCAATAACTGTAAATTGATCTTCTAAAGTCTCCGAGCCATCATGGTTGTAAATGATTTTCCCATCTTGTAATGCTTTGTACTGAAAGGCATCCAGAGAAGTCTGCGTCTGCTGGGACTGTAATGATATCATCCCATGTTCTGCTCCTTTAGTTACTCTAATTTCCCATAATTTGTCGGCAAAGTAGTTTTGTGCTGAGCGAAGATGGCTTACATTTAGCACTATTGAATTTCCTGTAGTTACATATAACAGAAACATGAGTTACACACAAAGAGAATAAAACGTAGTAGTGAAGGCGTGAGAAATAACAAAAAATGCGCAGCAGAACCCTAATTCTTTTATAATGGCGTAACATTAAATGAGATTGTACCTTCGTTAACAATTATCGTGGCGGATGCCAGAAGAAGAGTATTCGGTATCACAACGAAATCCAATCGGAGGTCTCGTAATGTTTGCACTCCGTTGGTCACGTCAAACTGCATTGAGTCATGAGTCTTATTCGGTTCAGACTGCACATATCGCAAACGGGAATCGTTGATAACCGTTTGGTCCCACATTGTCACGTAATCTTCCGTTTCTTCTGTATTTCACATTCAAGAACTCATTTAGTAGGTACTTCTACTTCCATGTAAATCAACAAATGCTAAACAATGCAATGCTTACTAAATACAAAGAAAACCCTACAGCTGTTCATAGAATACCAACATAACTCACATAGCACATTGTTATTGCATAATAGGCACTGGCAATAAAATACTGGCAATAATTCTCTTTACTGGTTTCCTATTGTTTTGCTATGCTTACAGAATTTCAGGCAGAAACCGCTTTAAAACAATGTCACGCATCTTTAATGTATTGTTTACATACCTATAATAATGTCCTTGTGTATGCTCGCTATTAAATTAATAACCAAACATTAATTCTCCTTTCATTGTTCATGGTATAACATAAAACAACAGAAAGTAATTGAATAACCCCATTTTCAACGCAGTTCTAAGAAAGCCTTGAATAGAAACTAATGTAATGTACGCTCGCAACAAGAATATAACTTCCTACGCCTACAAATACTCAAATGGAGGGCATAAAACTACGTTTTACTTATGGCCTACTACTATTTCTATCAAGGCTAGTTTTGTTGCTACTTAAATGCTCTAACTAAATAATAAATATTACTATATTATGTGGGTTAATTTAATAGGAACGCACGTTACTACTACAGTACTTCCTGTGGGTACTTACCAGTTTAATAAGCATCCATATAAAGTCAAGGGTGTTTATGCTACTATTTAACTACTCTCACACTATCAGTACAGTACAATCAGTAGCTACTACCAGATATTAATTATAAAGCCAATAATAACGTTCTCAAATACTAAATCGTATAAGACTTGTACTTGAATGCAACAAAGACAGGATTCCAACGTACCATTAGAGTGCGACGGGTCAACAGCCAAATATCCATGCCTTGGTGGCCGAGTGAGAGTGTACACGATGTCAGTAGGAGGAATATGAGGATTAATAATGTGCAAACAAGTTTGAGAAATGATTGCAGAACTATTCTCATTCACCACCACGCTAACGTTTGCTCCAATCTAAAAACAAACAAAATATCTTCACAAAATCTGCACACGAATGAATAAGCAAATATAATGCTTCATTATTTATTCGCCATATATACATCAGGCATATTAAACTAATGGGACAAAACACAATTAATATTTTGGATAACAAATGTCTCTCAAGATATGAATTGTTTTAACTACAATTGAAGAACTAACCTTTGACAATGATTACTACACTAACCCATCTTACTAAAGCACGGATGCCGAATGCCGATACATGATACACCTAAATACTTTAAATTATGAAATAACGAAATACTACTTGCATTTATTTGTTACGTTCAATAATAATTCTCAACTTGTTACTGTAGATTAAATAAAAATGGAATCCTGGTCCTTCATTCCAAAGATAAGTTAGTAAATTATCTAAGTAGTAAGCAACTTGATTAAAAATTAAAATCGAAATCGGTTTACTTAGAAAATAATTAACTCGACAATTCAGTTAAAAAAATACAAACATTTGCTTTATTTAGAGAAAGTTAGAAAGAAGGGAAGAAAGAATTAAGACTTATAAAAGTTCCAAAAAAAGAAAGTGAATTTCAGGTTGCCCCAGTTTATTGCACTTCACTGGCTTTGCTTTCTCCTTTCTCCAACTGTTAATTCTCAGAGAGAGACAGACGAAACGTGTTCATTTCAACAACAGTAAGTTTCCTTACTTAACAAATTCCCAACGAGTAAACATACGTAGCTGTCTTATTGTTAGATAACAATTCTCATCAATCCAGACTCATCAATAGACATTTTATATTGCACTACTAACTGTGCTGTACGACACTACCTGCTGGGATATACGTATGTACACACAGTTTGTTAAAAACAAACGAGTTTACGGAGTAAAATTGTTACGTAAACACAATAGATTGTGTGTGTGCTAAATAACACGAAGTTAGGAGATTGGACGATGTAGTTGTTTAATAAAGAGAATTTGGGTGTAGACAGAGGAAGATATACTGATTAACTTAAGCCATTAAAAACATGAATAGGCAACTAAGGTGGGAGCGAGGGAAGCCATTATAACATAAGTATATGTTGACGTGTGAGTATGTTTACGTAAGTACGAGAAAGTGTGTGTTCGTGATAAAGTAAGGGATCAGGCTGGGAAAATAAAGTAAACATTACGCTCATACTTGCAAAGGTGACCAGTAAGCCTCTGGGTAAATGGCAATATCAAAGTTACTCGGAGAAGACTGTGCCACACCATCCACGACAGCCTCAAAACGAAATCCATCTCGCTGAACATCCGTCACGGCTTTGTTCTGGTAGAACACCAAACGACTTCCCATCTGACCCAAACTGAAATTTCTCACCTCTGTCTCGTTCACCTGTTCACACACACGGGAGAGAAAACGTATCATCACATAAATTTTGTCACCAGAACGTGCATACTTACAAGTAGCAGCCTTAAAGTTTACTACGTCTGTGTTTCTATAAACAACAAACTGTATGTAACCACCAATATACCTAACATGGCCATGTGGCTGTCACAAATTAATCCTAGTGTCACAGTCCCAGAGAAAGAGCACAAGAAAGTACAGCACGAAAATATCTTACGATGTTTGTAAAGTGCACGATAGTAAAAGTAAAACAAGACGAGATAATAATATTATGTGAAATAATAAACCTTCCGTGTACGTTTACGGGAGAATTAACAATATTGGGTGACTGTGTAAGTACGTGATATGAAATGAACCCTTACGAAATTTAAGTATTTTTAGAGTCGGTTACATACAATATTGTCTGTTCTTCCGTTTTGTCAGTTGCTCTGCTGTTATAAAACAAAGGCAATTATCTACGTTGGAGCAGCGGTGAGTTAGTTAGAAACATTAAACACATCAGACATCACCACCTATGCACACACTGGAATTGTTCCTTCTGACAGAGTAATGACCTATAACTAGTTAGTGCTATGCAAAAATACAATGTAAAATGTAGAGACCGTAATGATTCCGTGTTGTGGAGACTGGAGGATTCGAATTAGGATGTTGGCTTGATCCACGTCCAAGTTGGTTTCGATGCGGATGCTCTCATCAGTCAGCCTTGCCATCGATCCTCTCTTTGCGGCTAGAGTGCTCGTGTTGACAATTCGGAGCCAAGCATCTCCTGCACTGATTTCCAACGTACCTACATCAAAGTAATGTACAAAGCACATAATAAATTAAGCTCCATACAAATACTAAGTACCGAAACTAAACTATAACCTCTGAAAAACCGAATTCCACACTTATAATGCATTTTATGTCGAAACAAAGAAATACTTTGTCCTTGTCTCAGACGAAAAACAGTTTCGACGTTATTAGTAGTCCTGTGTAGAATACAACGTGAAAAGTTAAATGAATCATTTGCTTAAAATATATTTACTGCCTGAACTTGCCTTTTTGCGCAAAAACACATTGCAAGACTTTCTCCGAGTTTTCACCTCAACTTTCCCCATCCCTTTCACTTTCTCCGAGTCAATTTCGTTCTTTAAGATAATGCACTTTGCATGTTACTAACGGTTCTCTCGGTTTTTTACAATCGCCCTGGGCTCTCTTTAAACTCTTGCAGACTTTCAATGTTTCAGATAAATGCTCTTGCGACTCACGATTACCCTAAGTGATGAATATGCAAGACCCGAGTTTCAGAAAAGCAACGGGTTAATGTGAATGTTAGGCAGGTGAGATTGAGAGTGATAGAGGTGAATAGAAAGTGAAAGCCTTCCCCTAATGGAATTGATGACCCTCTCAATGCTCTAACGTTCTTTTACACGTACGAACATTCCTCTACTACTTTTCTAACTCTGAGCAGAGGTGACTACTCCGAGGAATGTGAATTTGTGACTCTGCAGTTGAACACAGAAGTCTTGTACTCAGTCAAGTTGAATAGAATGAAATGCGCTTAGCCAGTTTGGATAATGAAAAGAAATGCAAGGAAATAAAGTGTTTTTTGTATTTGCTGTTGTGTGACCAACTTGTAATCGCATTCTGTTCTCAATAACCTGAAAGACAATAAATGCCTTCTCTTCGTACATGCACATAGTACATACATAACATTACTACATTTCACAGGAATTCAACTTCACTTGGCATTACTATTTATTTACTGGGTACTCCTCCTGTTCCACTGTGGAAAATACAACTTTGCTGTGTATTATTACTAGGAGTAGTGCTAGAATTTTTCTGTGGTCATATAAATGTACTTTTCGGATCGTTGAGTCAGGTAATGTGGGTATTCCCTATATTATAATGCAGATCAATGTCCGTATGACCAAGTCATTCGTTCTATTTTCTTTCACAGTACAGCTACATGAAGCTAGTGGTACATGATGCTGTTCTGTAGTGTAATGTAATAAAACGGGAGACGTGTGGAGTAATAGGACGCGATACTTTTGTCTCTCGTCTATTGGGTCCAATTTGCATACATTCACTGAAGAAATAGTCATTGCTTTCCCTTCCTCGACACATTTGCCATACCATATGCTCATCCTTATCGTTACAGTATTAAATCGGCCACCAGGGAAATGATCTCCCTTCACCCCATTTCACTTAACTTTTCTAATATTATTCTCTCCGAGGAACCACCAGAACCACCACACAGAGTGACACTGCCACACACGCATTCATGCAACTTCTATGACGGTCCCCTCTCAAGTTATTTCACATTTTACATACTACTCACACTATAACTCGGTCACTGGGTGGAAATTTCCCATTTCTTGGCAGTGAACTTACATTACTTTCGCAATGACATGAGGATTTCTACATATGGATTTAAATAATCATAAATTCTCATTTATTACACCTACATCTTCTTCCTAATAATATAAACACGAACGTGAATGGGAGAATAATGTATTCTAGTGGGTGCTATAGAGCTGAGTGAATGTAGTAAAAATATTTCTACTAGCCAAAATTATTTAACTGTGGAACCCGTCAGTAAGAGACAGTATTATGGTTCCTTTAGTCATGAGTACTGTGGTGTTTAAGAATTTCATCATGAAAATGGTGGAAGAGTGATAAAAGAAGTTAATGTGGTATATGGAAATACAAAATACTAAAGTACAAAAATCTGGTGACATACCATTGACTAAGAACTTGGAGTCTGTGACCCAGTACGGCAAGCTGCCATGAGAGTCACTCCCCTCATGTTTAAAGACAAGTTTTCCAGCGTCAACGTCAGCTTGCGTCCATTGAAAAATCGGCGTGGAAAGAGATGCTGAGCGGTCGTATACATGACCGATAGGTGAACTCTTTCCTTTATTCGACAAGGTGGATGAAGAAGCAAGTGAGTATTTTAGAGATGATCTGTCATTGTCCCAGTCAGCATCAATGTAGTCGAGAATGGCGTTGCTCAGCCGCCTCATGCCACCGAAAACGACGTTAACGGATAGGGTAGCATGCGGTGCTCTACTCGGAGGATGATTATTCACTCCTCTCATCATAATGTCCAATTGACATAAAAACATAAAATTGGCAGCTGAACTCCAGGCAACAAGCTCTATCTTATCTCGGGGTGTTTCCGAGCCATCATGTGTGTAGAAAAGAAGGCTCTTGTCCAAATCGCTTGAAGTGAATTGATCGACTTGTGACGAGGTTATGTAAGATGACTCTTGTAGAAACCGAGAAGGCACACTATCCCGTTCTTTTTCCAAGTAACCGAATTTCGGTCCATAAGTTACATTGTATATAAGCACCTGATCTTCGCCATATCCTCCGATTCTTATTCGAAGAATTTTAGAAGAAATACTTTCTCTCCCGCCTTCCATTACTATAAGAGGTTTGAGGTTTACAGACATTGGTTTTCTTCTTGTGTAATGATGAACATCGCAGCGAAACGGGCCTGATGTCATTGTTATGTCTAAATGCGTTGTAGAAACGTTGAAGAGGAAAAAGTCGCTCATGGGAGAGAAGGGTGTGTATTTAAATTGATAGAGAACTCTTTTGGCCACAAGGTCTCCCTGTGTAAAGGAAAGAATTGAATGTCCAGAGGAATTTGAGGGGGACGTTGGGAAGGATGCCGTTGTGCGAAAAAGAAGTTGACCTAAACGAGGGGATTGAGTGATTGTGTAGAGAATTGCATCATCGGACGTGGATAATGGATACGTTCTGTATTCAAGTGAGCGAGTAGAAAGCGGCATTTCTACAGTCCCATTTAGGGTCAGGGCATTTGATCCCACCTGATCTAATCTCAGGGATACTATTCGCAGACGAAATCTGAATTCTGAAGGCACCTTTGTTTCCGAAAGGGAAACATGAAAGCTGAATTCATCTTCTGTTGCCACATCACTGTGAATAACAAAGTAATGAATAAATCCTATTAAGATACTCAAAAAATGTAATAAAAACTGTAATTAGGTAAAGGGGGAAGTCAAATGGAAATTGGGGATAGCCGAGCAGGAAGGTTTTAAGTGAAAGCTAAAAGGCAGGACGGAAGGAAAGCACATGGCGAATGACAGAGATTATAGGCCTAAAGCTTCCTGTGTATTTGTGTAGCATGCACAATAATGGTCGGGGCTGTTGTAAACGAGTTGGGGCTTCCACGGTGTTTTATATGAGGTTTTAGGTATAGGCCTACAGACATAGCGTTGGTTTTAGAGGAAAGGGTTAGTATAAAGAGTAAAGGCCGCAGGACGGTGTATAGTGTTTTCAGAAGCGGTATATCTTGTAAAAGTACAACTATAGTTGGTGTGGTCTGTATTCAGTTTAGTTGAGACTTGCCTGGGACGCTGGAGAAGATATCTGAGACGAGCAGCTTGTAAATCTAATTGAGTGAAATGGTCTGCAGTTAGCCATTGGCCGTTGCTTCGTCGTAGTTGTAAAATTCCAGCTTTGGGAGGACTGATGACATGATACTCAACGACCAGACCTTGCTCTGCTGCATTCGACGTAAAACTTAAATTCGTGCTCGTGATCACGGCGGCTGTGCCCATCACGTTCGCCACTTCTACTCCAGTGTTCACCTCCGGAGCGATTCGCAAGGAAAACGTCTCTATTCTCAACACGGCTGTGGTCGACACACTGCTCCCATCCGTCACTTTCACGGCCATCTTTGAACTTGACAATCCTCCGTCCACGTACCTTCATAAAATATACAAGTACAAATATACAACATACGTTAACTCTAACTGCAATTCTCGTTTTATTCCCTCCCTGACAGAAATTTATACATCCATAAAACGGTTCAATTTTTTTAACGATGGATATTCTATATTATAATTATTTGACTCGCCTGTAACATAAATTGTGTAGAACATTACATTATAATACGGTCGTAATTTACGTGGAGCAGAATGAGCAAGTGTAGCAGAACATTTATATGCACATTTCATTCAATGCCATAAGTTAAGTAGGCAACTTACCAGACATGACCATTTTGGAGGTCTGCTTGACTGAAAGACTGGATTGGCTTCCCAGGGTTTGTGGACAGCTCTAGGTAGCCCCGACTGTCAGCTGCAGTCCCCATCGACACTATTGAGAATTGCAAATCGTCGGCGACGGTATCTGGGTCAAGTGACGTGATTACTTCTGGCATCAGTCTTACTTTAGTTCCCTAATAGAATTTGACATAAAATTTTTATTTATTACTACGTTGTAAAAGAGTCTCTTGGAAGTTTGACAGTTAACGCAGTAGGTATTCATATACACAGATGATTTAATTACATGAGCAAGTCTCAGAACACCTCCAGGTACTAGACGAATCTCGGGTGGATCATTTACCGCAGTGATTTCTACTGGAAGTGTCAATACCCTTTCATCCTACAAAATCCAACAAACATAATAACAAGTCATTAACAAAATGAGCTTTGGCCATTGAATAAAAACTACACTATTAAAAGTTACACCGAATTTTATGTAAATACATTCCTTAGTACAAGTACAACACGGAACAACATGGTAGTAGTAGTAGTAAGTAGTAATATTATTAAGCTTCTCACAAAAGATACCTGAAGATATGCCGGCAAGAGAAACCCCGTCGTTTGCACAAGTCTCAAAACAAGTTCAATAGAATCTCTCGAGTTCTCTGCTCCATTATGCCAATATCTTACACGCCCAGCGCCCACATCTAATAAAGAGAAAGTTTCTTCCCGTCCTCCTGCCGCAGAAACAGAGGAGGATCCCGAGCCCGTAGAAGATGCACTTCTCAACGTAAACTAAGCACGATTAACCATCAAAATGTTAATTACATTCTCGACGCTATTAGCATAATCCCATAAGAATCTTGGCGAAGAAAATTTAAATACAACATACAAATACTTGGCGTAAAATAATTCACCTCTAGTCTTCCTTGCTGTGGAGGTTTAGACACCCGAAAGAGCACACCTGATTCTCGAATTCCAAATTTCGAAAGGTCAAGCGTAACAGCCAGATGTCTGGGGGAAATAATTATGGAGTCTCCTTCGGCAACTTGCACGCCTGTGACTCTCATAATCTCCAACTCTCCCACCTCCGTTTGAGTGACGATCCGAATGACATCCCGAGCAATAGAAATTACTTCGTTTGAAGAACCCGGAGAAGAGCCAGTCTTTGTTTTCGTGGTCGTCGACGTCGGTGTTGTTCCGTTGAAATTAGTAACAGTGTCTCCGCTACTCACTTTACATTTACCATTGGATCCATGACTAGTGTTAGTGTTATTAGTGCTGCTCGGAGAGGCACTTCTAATATCTGCACCGGCAGAAAGACAATAATGTTGCTCCAGGAGGGAACATCCTTTCGTAATATTGCTGCTCACATCCACTTGGGGCAAACCGTATGCTTTGTCGTCTATATGCAAATCTTTAATGCACCCCTACACACAAAACCACACATAAACAAATAACCCACTATCAAATGCAACTCTCACCACATCTGCAATGTACATAAACTTAACTAGAGTAAGAATACAGCAAATGTACATCCTGTGTATACACCCAAGATAATATTATCACTACTTTCACCTAAATAAATAATCTGTGCTTCTACCACGTTGAAATTTAAATACATTCCATAAAAGCTGTTAAGAGATACACAAATCCAAAACAACTCCAGGGAGTTACTGAAAACGTATCGTTGTTTGTATTTTGTATTTTTACTTTAACAATTTTTCTATCGCAGATAGTAAATAAAATGCCTACTTGGACAAATCAGCATTCTGTCCCGTAAAAAACTCTTTTAGTTTTCTATTTTCTTTCTTTCAATCTCATTTTAGAGCTTTCTTCCTGTTTGGTATCGTGTGTTCACTTGACAGACTTTGTATGTCACGGTTTTATAATAACTGCCCTCTCTGCATACTTATCTCTTTGCATTTTTACGATACCCGCTCGTAATTCTGGATACATTAGGCTTTCAAAACAGCCACATTCGAATAATAAAATAGTCATCTTCATGTATATTAAAGCGCACTCTACGCGATGATACTCCTTCCTTCTGAAGTGAAAGCTGTTTTCTTTTCTTTTACGCTGTTTTTATAGTTTTTGACTTTGCGTATTTGATTTCAATTTCACTCCTCCACAAGCTATACACACGTGTATCTTCCCGGACTTACCTGCTTCTTGATAATAAAAGTAATAGGACCGGTAGTAAAAATAAAATGGGATTTCAGGATGAGTGAATTAGAGACGGGGAAGAAGAACCAAGGTCCTACTTTCATTTCCGCTGGCAATACAATGAAATAGAAAAGAAAAACTCTGTTTTGCAATGTAATGCGAGCAAAAGGGATATTCCACTCTAAAATGGCTCATTGGACAGGATGTGGACTGTAATGTAATGTGAGTTTTCTTTCCTGTTGAAGAATCACCAAAGTTCATTGCCATGTCATGGTCTATACTACATTCAACTCAAGTTAAGATCATGGCTGCACGTTTGGCATAGTCCCTGGAAGCTATAGCTTGACTCCCGCAAGAAACCGAAACGGTGTAGTTGTAGTAATCCTTTCCCAGAAGAAATTCAATGTTTGGAGAATGTACTACACGCGTATTTCTTCTTTGACATACCAGCACACGATGATACAAAAGTTATGCCAGTCAAATAGGAACAAACTGCCTAGATACATTCCCTACCATTATAAATATATACAAAACGTCTCAAGATTCTGTTGCAGCCTTAGTCAACTATCTAATAATCTGTTTTGCATAATGGAATTGGGTGCACTCAACAAAAAAGACGGGGAGTATCCACTTTAAACCTTTTTTAACATAACGTAATGTAAAAGAAACCATGTTTTCTCCAGTCAGACGAGCGAATGACACTTGCGTCCGACTCGAACAACCGCACCTGCTAACTCTACAACAACAGCAGCAATTTCCATAATAGTCTCTTCCTTCTCATAGTCAGTATTGTAACTTTCACTCGACTGCTCCATGAAAGATTGCCATTGTGTGTTGAAATGGCTTACGCATGATGATCGTACTACAAACTACACACACTTTTTGTAAATTTCTAATGCAAGCAATATAAATAACGACTTACAATAAAGCTTTGGTCTAACAGTCCTTGACTTCGCAGCTTTCCTTTCCGCGTGTCTTCGATTCCAAGGTATACCAATTCAGAAACATCCAAATGTCGACTTCCTCCACGCTGCGGAGGTTCAGATGTCCACGTTCCGTTATCCACCATCACAGACAGAAGAGAAGGAGATACCTACATCCAAAACAAATGAACAATTCAAGTCATTTCCGCAATTCTTTTTTAAGAATTTTCATTTTGATGGCAACAATTTTCATCCTACATTTAATTTTTTTTTGAATTTATGATTGCGTGTATACTGATACGGTCTCCACGGAATTAACTTCTTTGATACAATAAATGGTGGTGCTCGCTGACTGGCAGGTAATGTGCATTAAAGTTGCAAACACTTCTGAATACACAATAATACTCTTTTGCTTTCCTTTTGTGTAAAGATATACCTATACTGGATATAAATAGTGTGGCTTATATATTTTATATATGTGACACATGAAAGAAAAGTTTTCTTTGATATTGCAGCTTGCTCGCAAACTACACACTGATTGTGTCTTGTCAAATAAATGCAAGTGCCGTCGAGAAATGTGCACTCAGTTGGTGGTAAACATCATTAGACTTGCCATTATTTCTATACTAGGCCTGTATACATTCCGAGTTGTGTATGGAATAAAGAGAACAATCAAATATCTGCACCGTAATACATAGTCAAATGCTCCATCAGGTACCTAACAGAATATTACAGTCATAATAATAACAATAGATACATTCAACTTTCACTAATACTCTATAGGCAATATATACTGTGATCCCGCACATACAGGGTAGCCATGTAAAACTATCAAAAACTTAAAGCAGGGATTTTCCCTTGCACTAAAAATGAATTTATTAAAATGGCAAATAATTTTGTAAGCAAACTAGCTTGACCCTCGTACTCACCGATCCTTACGCTACAAACCCTGCAAGTCTCATAAACATTAGAGAGGTTGATTTTCGAACCCCTTTTCTTTTGATTCTTAAATATGTGATAGTTTTTGTAACTAAAAGTGCGAAAATCAATCTCTGCCGATTTTTATGAGAATTGCATGGTTTGTAGAGTAATTACTATTGCTGAATGTAATAGTGAAATTAGTTTCGTTCAACAAAATCATTTTATCTTAATCAATTTATGTTCAGGACAAGTGAAAGTCCCTGCTTTAAGTTTTGATGGTTTTATCTGTACATGGTAAACCCTGTATTTATTTTATATAGGACAAACGAGCGAACGTGTTCATCTCACATTTAAAGTAAAGTAACTTCGTTTATTTATTATAATACACGTGTAGCATAGCTAGTCCTAGTATGAAATAAATACTGGGTATATATCTGGAAAGCGTAGTAATAAGAATGTGAATACAAATAGAAAAGGAAGAAAAGAGCTGGTGAGGTGGCGCAGGATCATCCTAATCATAATAAATACAAAGTCATTGAGGGCAATATTGCCAAGAAGAGAGATGACAGCTCCCGCTCATCATCATCATCCTCATTTCTCACTTCTCCAATTTCGCTGCTTTCTCCTGAACACAAAAGCTGCCGCGACTACGCTTTTACCCAGAAACATCATCAGCAACATTTCATATTTCTCATTTTGAACGTAGGAACGCGTTACGTCTACCCAGGAGGAGGATCAATAGCAATAAATGAACTATTAGTCACTACACACAATCTAAAACATTCACAAAGGTCTACAGTACACTAACAGTCAGTTCAAAGTTAAATAAATCTGGAAAAAGCAATTTATACCACCAACTCATTAAGGAAAACGTTTTTAAACTTATTACGTATAGCTACCTACTTATATACATATACTACACTTTAGCACTAACTTTTGCTAGTAAAAGTTTTTCTGGTTTTGCTTGGTAATCAAATACGCATACTAAAGCTTTAATAACGTTACGGAAGATGTTTGGAAAAACTTTTAATAAAAGTAGGAGGAAATTAGCAGTTCATTTCCGTAAAAGTTTCTTAACTCATTTCTGTTTGCATATTTAACCATTTGACTTTTCCTTATACTATATTTTTTATCATTATAACATAATAAAATAACTACAGGTAACTCTTTGATAAATACGCTCTTTCTCTTGATTTGCCAATCACAAACAAGATACACTAAACAAATTGAATATTTTTATGAAATCTGTCTGTAGATGGAAGATTGTTGCAAAATTGGCAGAGAAAAGAGAAAGCGCGTGAGAAAACACTTACCCGGAAAGCGACAGAGTGCCATTGACCATCACTGATAGTTACAGACGACTGGACTTGTAAAGGTCCGCTCCCCATCTCAGCTGTCAGACGAACCTACACTCACGGCCAAAAAATCCACACATTAGCAACGTGTAATTACCTTGAAGAGAGCAATATTTTCAGAGTAAATATGACACTTGAGATGATACTCTGTTGTTCAATGTGATAACTGCCACGTTTCTGAAAGTGCTTCTTCGAAAAGATATAATTGATTTTATTGAGCCATGATAAGTTACAACGTATAGTGTTTGTCAATTTTTACACAAGAAGCCTCTAGGTACAATCATAATCATGCAGTATCAACATCAGCTGCAGTTTAACAAGGGACAAGAGATTCGTTGTGAGTAGGTACCTAATATATATCGGTATATATAAAAACAAATGTAGAATTATTTAAGTGCACACACACGCCTACCCTCTCCTGATATATTATTAGCCCTAAAGAGTCCTATAGCCTCTGTACTACAAAAACACTATATAAATAAACTGTGTGTAGGTGTTTGTAAACGTTTTATAAGTGCGCTCAGTGTTTAGGAAAGTTTCTCTCGGCGAAAAGTGACTAGTCAGAGGTTCGTGTTTCATATTTATAAAGCTGGTAGTTCTAAGGGATTACATTTTGCTGTAAGTAATAGTAGTTTGAGTGAAATTGAGCCGATAAGATGAGACGTACGCACATAATATTTACAACTCGTTAGTAAATGCATCGTGGGATCGTAGCGTGAAGGCTTGTACGTAATAAAGAAAGATAAGTCAGCTAACAATCTCTCATTCTCTCCCTTATAGAGCTTCGCCGTAGAGTAGAGACATACAGACAAGTGAGGAAAACACGTGCACCTTACTTAATAAAGTGAGAGAAATGTGACCTAAGGCTGTAGTGCTCACTATACAATTATACCAGGCAAGATAATACTATAAAGTCATAGTCATGTCATATCGTATCAGTTTATCAAACTGTGTGGAATAGTTCGTAAGTCCCAGTCCTACTAGAAGCAGAACTGCGTCTATTATAGTGTTAAGCCAAATGGATGAGTTTGAGACGTACGATATGAAGCTCTAGTATGGTAAGAGAGACATGTGTAGTATTAGTGCGTCAGTTTGGTTTGCTTTGGGTTTTGGTGTGTAGTAAGTTGTGTGTTGTGTGTGTATGCGTACCTTGCCACTGTGGAGCTCTAAAGCCAGATAATCAGGTCGGGAAGACATGCCGGAGACATAAAGAATGAGTCCGTGGTCCTCCATGGGGCGCACATTCATTTTTACGAGAGTGCCTAGTCGCGAGATTGCTACCCGAGAGATCACATAACTATTGGCGGACATGAATCCCATCGTGTCTTTCGTAGTCGCATCAAACTCTTCCGAACAGCTCCATGACACTCCACTAATCTAAAACACCACATTTACATTTACACTCACAAAATAATCCCATCCCTCAACTTATACAACGTTTGCAAGCAAAATATTATGTAATCCATGCATTTCTAATTTAAACATTATTTAAACAATAGAACACCTTTAGGAGCAGGAAGTAAGGAAATACAAACAGTGCTGGAAATTGTAAATAGGTACAATTAAGATAATTGGATAGGTACAGTTTCATTACAAGATCTAACCCTTAAAACCAATGCACAAAGTGTTAACTATATGTTTACGCATTTGTTCTTGAATATTCCAATGGTAATTCTACTACGTCCTCGGCAAATTATCGGCAGATATCTGGGGCGGTAATAACACAAATGGGCAGAGTATCAATAATACTTAAGCGTGCATAAAACCATAAAGAGGTAGAATAACAGTAGGGACATTAGCGCAGTTAAGATTTAAGATATCTATTTAGTAGCAGTTATCTGGTATTGGTTACACGGAATTGATTCTCGTTATGAAGATCGGAAGATAAATTCTGAATGGTTGGATTGATAGGATGTGGAAATGCTAATACAATGTAAGACAGTGTATCTACAGAGATTCCACTAATACTAAAGCAGTGGTAATCGTATCAGTGGAAATGGAGAAAACAATGAAGAAGCAATATAGATAGTGGAATAGTATTTCTATGCGCTACTATAGTGTAAGCCCACTATTGTATACACACGTTGAAACGATCAAGAGAAAGTGAGAAAGGTTGGATTACTTTTAGGATTGGACAGGACATGAAAGAAAAGGAAAGTGTGGAAGAGTATGACTAGACTAAATAAGTTTGATGATAAGCTTTTATGATCTGATAGTTTGAACTTTGTGCATTGTTTGATCTGAAAGAAAGGAAATAGTCCTCGTGAGTTGTTCTTGTTTGCTGTGTATATAAGGAGGAGGTACTATAGGAGATAAGGACAGGGATATCCCAAGGTTTGTATAGTTTGGATGTTCTTTAAGACTGTAAGTCGTACAAATAGTAATAGTGGTATTGAAAGAGAGAGTGAGTGACTTTTACTTGGCCAAGTTGAGTTTTGGCACGAAGAAGGACGTCCTCGGCATTGTAAGTGATATGGGACATGCAGCCACGAAACGACGGTAGGTTTCCCAAGAAGATCTCATTGAATCCAGCTAAGCCACCGAGCCAAATACCGAAATGGATGTTCAATTCATGGAAGCGACTCGGCAGATTTGCTCTAGGGAAATATTTGAGTCGTAAATCAAAACTGCATTCATTCTCTTACACTATTTTACTCTACATTACATACGTACAGTGTACCACTTGTCCAAGTAACTACGCTGGACAGAACAGGACAGATTCTAACAAAAATCCAGACCACCACAAAAATATCTATATTCAGTCTGGACAATCTCCGAGGATAATATAATTGATCTATATCTCGACACATTACATAATACGCTGTGTTATTATATGTTTTACTTATTTTCATTCTATACACACAATAAGCTTCTACTATATATTTATTATCACGAGGAACTGCTTAGGTACATATTTTATACGGTGGAGTAAGTACATCGTATATAATACGATACACTCCATGTGCACAGAATCATTAAGACAGCCACTGACACTGACATAATTTAGTTTCGTTTTAGGTTACTATGAAAGTCAGAATACTTGGTCCTTACTGACCAATAATATACTTTTACTGTCTCTTAACTTTTTCTGACTACTGCTACACCAATAGATCAGCTCTTTCTCCACCAAAAACGTCAAATGATCAAAACAAAAACTAAACCAAGACAGTCAGCAAACTTTTTTACATACATAAACATTTCACTCTGACAGATGAGCAAAGCAGAGAAACATACACCAATAATTCACATTTACAGACCATCTAAAATAAAGTTGTTGAGGAATATTTTTTCATCTAAAGATTTACAATAGATACGGGGGTTCCGGAATTAAATATTAACAATCTGAAGTGATTCTTTCTAAAAGTTAAAAAATTCTCTTGGATAAATATTACAAAATAAAATTTCTATATTTAGAGAAAGAAAGGGAGAGAGATGCACGTAGTGGTATAATAAACTCCGCCTTAAGGTATAGGAAAGGCATAGAGTAATCTTCCTAATTTGGAAATATTTAAATGACGACATTGTTTAAATTGAGTGTGCCTGTTGAAGTATGAGCTACAGGCAACATGTTAGTGCATATAGGACTATATACGTCTAAAACCATTTGTATACACATTATCTCTTGAATCTACACACTGATTCTCTTTATTCTGTCTGTGCCATCACCATCATCCGTAATTCTTGTAATTTTCCAACCTAAACGCACCTTCTGAACTTGAAGTCTGCTCGAGCTGTCTGCGTTGCTTCAGAACTTACAATGAAAAGTGAGACAGCGGCATTAATAAGGTAGTGGTGTTAGAAATGTTGGGTGCAGCTTTTGACTTGGCTCTTTCAGATGCACTACGTACGGCAGTAGTCAAGTCATACATTAGTTAGCATTTCCATATATTATTAACCCTTTCTATTGTAATACTACTATACCTATATATATGTCTGTATACACCTACATACTGCCTATATAGTAATTCTCTCCCTCTTTTCTGTATTTGTACAAAATTACGCAGTATAGTTTATAGTACCTATAATATTACTATGTAGGTATGTATAAATGTATATACACTATTAGTATATTAGATGGTTACACATTTAAATTCAAATCACGCATTTACTATTAGAGAACACAGGCCAGAAGACAACGGACTATTTGCTAATTGACTTTCTCTATTCATTCCAACGGAATTTGTTGCCTTGAATTCCCACTTCACGCCGTGGCATGTTATGTTACGTAATGTAATGCACATAGAGAGTACCCGACAGTCGGTCGGGATTCTCTTTCTCTCCCTCATTTCTTCCTGTGTTTCTCATTGACATCGTATTACTACTGACAATCCCTTCTTTCCCTAATACTAATAAGACGCACACTCCTCCTGTACTGCATCGCACGAACATTTCTAGATATTCTAGCAGTAGTATAGTAGTAAATAGTTGACTTGATTCCATTAGATTTGGATTCCCCTACAATTTTACACTGTTAAAGAGAAATGCAATGCAATGGGCATAGACACAGACCTTGCGTAATACAATACGCTATAAAATTAATGTAAATAATATACACATGCTCCGCTACTTCCTCCTTTCAGCTTCGTAATTAACTTCGTTTTACTACACCAGAGTGTCCTTACATTACAGAGTAGATATACTTCTACTAATAAACTAATTAAATGCACGCCTACAAAAATCTACCTTTGTCCTCCTCCGTTCTGCATTCAAGTATAATATTATACGAGCAAAATATTATCCTTCACATTTACATGTGTAGGACATAGAGGTATAAGACTGGTGTGGCTAGTAGTTGGGATCGATCTGGAACAGATTTAAGGGAGTAGTACGGATAATCATGTAGGAATATATTCTGAAGAAGAAAATTATCACTTAAAAGGTACGTATGTATAATTTGGCCTATTCTGTCCTGTCTGTAGTACTTGGATAAAGGTAGATACACTGTTACGATAATGTCTTTAAGTAACACGGTGTGGTATGCAGCATTGACTAAAATTCAGTTTAATCAACGAGGTATATAATTACGGTCTTGTTAGTGAGAGACTCATGGAGATGCATGGTGATTAGAATGGGCTTACTTGGTGAAATGATTGTCGACTTCTATCGTAAGTTGGGATCCACGACGAGTAAGGTTAACGGAATGCCATTTCATGTCGTTCAGAAGGAAAGGAGCTTCCGATGCTATCTCCGTTTCACCCGCTCCCAAATTTATGTGCACCTACACAAACACATATACACAAACATTACACATCACAAATACATACGTGCATCCTTTTCCCATTTCATCAATTTCCCTGCCTCAAGGAATGGAAATCAAACTGTATTTTAGTTTCAATAGCTGCGCATTACTTTTTAACTCATAAATGTTTACCAAGCTTATTCCGACATTATAACTATCTACATCAACCTCAATTAAAGAAAGATAATCAGTACTGAATAAAATCAAACGTTCTTAAAAAAAAATACATTAAACTTCCCCACCTTTGTTTTGAACATACACGAATCTGGATATAATTGACCTGGTAGACTATTAAATATTATTTGTTTTCCGTATTCATAATTAATCGTGCGATATTTTTCCATTTATATTTTGGTTTTGTTTGTCACACCTACGAAATAATTACAATCTACTAGTTTTGCCATAAATCGCGATGCATAAGTAAGAAATATGCAGAAATACTTCTAAAATAAAATGATATTACTTTTGAAAAGGCCTGTGCAACATACTAATCTATTTTCTTAGTGCACATAATATTCTCTTGTTTGCGTGAAATATAATAATTCTAGTTTATATGTGCATGTATGTTTGTGTGGAGGTGGTTTTATGAATTTATAGGGTATAAAAGATGTAGTGGTGTGTTGCATAAAGATGCAGGAGATGCTAGACAGTCTATTAGTACACGTTAGCAAGCTATGAAGTGTATTCATGCAGATATACACTCGACAGATAATGTGAGAGTGACATTAGATTGCTTAGGTATGTAATGTTTTTGCATATTTACTTTGGACTAGACTTTCTTTTCTCCAACTCACCCGAACATATATCTCAATAAAAACTTTCAGAAATGTCTTCTTTCATCTTCCACTCTCTCTTTTTTCCTTTCTCTTTGCAAACTTCTCTTCTGCTGTTGTACGTGTCTCGTTTCCTGTGTACAAATTCAATGGTGTATTCTATATCTCTGCTGACTTTCCTCTGCAATGTGCAATACTAACCTATAGTGACTATACCCATATCTAATAGAATTTTTACTAACTACCTACGTATAAAGTAGTGTTGATATATGTATTAAATGTATTGTGAGTGATATTACTACGAAGGAGAGTAAGTTGGTACATAATACAATGCAATTTTACACTGTGCATGTATACTGGCTCATAAAACTCCAATACGCAACATAACGAGGAGCACACACTTACAGTTCCTCCTCCAAGTACTTCTGGCCGATGTATTTCTATCCCTACCTTCATTTCGCAAACAACACTAACACTACAGACGAAAATGTACAGAGAGAGAGAGAGAGAAGGAAACAAGGCAGAGAGAAATGGGTAGTTTAGTGTTTGTGGACACACTTGAACTACACGAATAAGTATGATGAAAAACAGTAAAATTCGGTATAAAACTTCCAACTGAGAAATCGCAAGAGAGTACATTCAGTAGAAGAGAATTTCATTCGACAAATCACCAGGTATAAGCAGCTGGCGTGTACATAGATTGATTTCTCGACTTTTCTTCATTTAGACACTTTACAAACAACACAGAGAAAAAGTTGTGTGATCCATGTGTTTGGTAGTGACATTTTCCTTCATTTTTCGCAACCTGATACGTTTTCTTTTGCATTATTGCTGCTGTGACAGTAATCGAATAAGAATAAGCAATTTTTACTCCATTTGCATTTAAATATGTCAACAACTACTACACAGTCATTTCGTCTATATAGGTACAGGCATAAAATATTTCTACGTTTCATTCTAAAGCTCCCCCTTGGCTAAAGGTCTGCAGGGTCTGAGAACTTTCAGATTGTCATAATAATGAAATGAATATAAATATTATTATTATTATTATTTTCCATTCAAATACTTGCTGAAGCACTTTGGCATTTCTTGTATAAACTGAAATTGTATGTTCCATTGAATTATCGTGGTAGTACATTATTTCTCTCATACAAACTTACAACACATGGTCGTAGTACGTACCTTAAGTCTGCCAGCGTCTAATACAAGAAGGCAATAATCAGTTCTTCCTGCTGCGAGGAAAAGCATCGAGTCAGCTCTCCTGGTTCTCAGCCGGAAATAAATATCGCTCGAACTTCTGGCCTCTTGCAGTCTCACACTCACATGGCTGGATCCGAAAAAAGATACTGGAATATAAATACATATAGAAAACATAAAGGTTGTATTCAAATGGCCACATTAGCACGTGTATATAGGTATACCTAAGTAATTTACGTATGTATAGAATTTATTTATGACTATATATGTTGGAGTAAGTGTTTGTTGTAGTCAGAGCGAGAGAGTGTAACCATTCATGAGTATTAAGTTCGTAGTAGGGTGTCAAGAACTATTTCAATGGCTTCTTTAATTTCATTTTCCCTACAAACTCCATAACACTGTGACTAATCCCAAAGTAATAAATGTACCCACACGAGAGTGAGAGAGAGAATTTGGCTTAAGATTTCTATACGTTGTACTGGAATAATATACTCGTACTAAAGTAACAGGGGACTCAATAATGCAATTTTGGAGATCAGCAGCAATTTTATCTAGGTAGTATAATTTCTTATTGCAGTTGGTAGGATGTGTAAATATATTGTTAACTTTCTGAAGAATAATATTACACCATTAGGGCTATGACAGTTGAACCTTCCTGTTGGAAGATAAAATTATTGCATTCGTACCATGCAAATACGTGCGAGAGTAATGTATATTGGTAATTCGTGTATTTGACATGGTAATCTTGCGGAAGTCGCCGACTCGGCGATAGTAAATTGTAAAAATAAATTCAAAACAAAGATATAAAAAAGTAAGGACAGGAGAGAAATATACTACAAGTGTAAGTGGAAGGATACAAGTAAGTGGTACAATACATTGCTGTATCCGTGTAACATCCTTGTATATAGGTAGTGATGTGGAAACTTTATGAGACATGACTAGTTTTGTGTTTGGGTAGAGATATATATAAGACGTCGGCATTTGTTTATGTGAGTCAGTTTCTCAAATCCATTAAAAATTGCGAAACATCCTTCAAATGTCAACTCAAGACTCACAACAGTCACTCTAACCAATTGTACGATATTTTCACTGTAAACGTTTTATTTCACTTTCTACTTTGTCTGCTAAATGTGATCATTAAAAAGACAGAAATAATGTCTGCATTTTGTTAATGTGCACTTCAATTTAATCTGTAACAGAAAATTGCGAGAAGAATTGTTATTTGTTGTACTAACAGTTTCAAACTTCAAAACAACTCGAGTATTTAACATCTTGTGTTTTGCATTACACTACATGGGAAACATGATATTTTATTGCCAGCAGTGTAGCAGCATTTTAAGTTTTCATTGATCTCTTTACTCTGTTTGTTTTTGTTTCAAGAGAGCGCCAGAGCAAGCGTCTAGAGCGTTAATTAATGATTTCTTCTAAAAAATGTGTCAATCATGAATTAAATTCCCGTCGTACCCTTAACTAAAGAACACGATCATTAATCCATGAAAAAATGGTTACACTATTACAGATATTCGGTTATCTGCTCCCAACATTCAGTGTATTTATGTAGGTGTACGTATATAGAAGCTACCAGTATATAAGATTCCAGCTTTCAAGTATTAAAATCTTCTATGCAAATATTCTGCCTGAAGACTTTAGACTAGACAGGGATTAAACGTGGATTAGCCAATGGCTTTGTGCATAGTTTGTGATCCTTTTCATGTACTATACATGCAGTACGCTTCAGTCTATCTTTCTTATTCACTCATGCAATCTGACACCATTTTACACACGTGGCTTCTATTTTCTTTGTAGTACTTCATACAATTCACCATTCAGATCGCTTCGCAATTTTCCCCATTATTGTGGGTTATGATAATATTTACTATTAATTTACCGTAATTTTTCGTTAACATTCGTGCAATTCATGTGGATAAAACACAAAAGTAACATTTAGGTTAATAAGTAAAGAAACGTTTCGAGTATAATGTATAGTAATTAAGGAATATACCGCTATTTAAATAATAATCCGTAAAATCCATTTATTCCGCAGTAAAGTATAATCAGGTCAAAGCGTTCCATGTTGTTCCCTTTTAACTGTTATGAGAAAAATGAGAATAGTATAAAATTAATCATGCTGAATGATAACATTTAAAATGAAAGTGATTTTAAAGGTTACTCAAGTCAAATAAAATTACCTAAGCACAAAATTTTCAACCTGGGTACGAACGTTCAATAATAATTTCAGATTATTACAGTTAACATTGTCAATAATTCCAACTAACAGCAACTACCACTAAACACACACACACTAAATATATTCTCGTCTGTAATATAATTACAGCCACCACCTACCTACCTGTAAGTTATGTTATCTGCCTACAGATAGATATATAGGCGTAATCTTTTGTGTGTTTATTGGACAAGCTTTTAGTTTCACTTTGTTTGATGTGACACGCTGTGTATTGACTCTCGAGTAAATTACGATAGACAAACAAGAAAGTCTGTAAATGAGACATGAAATTAACATTTATTACCTTGTCCATAACATTAGTAGCTCTTCTAGCTTAATTCTGCGCATACTTATCTTGCTTGAGAAAATACCTTTGTGTGTGTCTTAATAATATGTTGGCCCTTTGGCTTCAGTCAAAGTATTTAGTGTCTTTGTAGAACTGTTACTACCACAGTTAAGTAAACTTTCTAATTTCATTAGATAAACTAGACACTTTGTTTCTGGTTGAATTGGATTATGTGGTCTGAATTAAATAAAACTTGCTTCGGCTTGTGCTTTTCCGAGCTGTTCTCCTTTAATTCCTTTCTTCGTCTTCTTCGTATATGTTCAACTTTGCCCAAACCACAAAACAACACAACGGAACCTCTACTTTCTCTTATAACACACTCTTTCGTCCATTGTCATTCCATATAAATATATATGAAACTATTCTGTGCTTTTACCACACCATCACCACGCACCAATATCGCCGTATGGTATACTTTCACATCCACATCCCTGTCCTGTCGCTTGTTCCTTTGTAAAACTAAACTTGGGAAACCACCCTTACAGTTATAAATACAATGTACCTCTATGTCTTACGTATCTATGCGTATAGTTAGTAATATAGTATGTATGCACAATGCACAAAATGGAATCAACTAACAAAACACACACACACAATGCATGCTATTACTTACTTTGACTTTCTTTGCCATTTGAGCAGCATGAAGGCCTCACAATTTCTGCTACACCGACACATCACACACAAGACATCAAACAAAAACTTTCTCCCCTTTTCCTTCCTTATAGAAAATACGAGTCGTTTGTATATAGGTATTAAAGTATATTCCTTATACATACGTTTTTATTTAAGAAAGATCTTATGGTACATAAAATGCAAGTATATGTATGTACTACTAGGAACACACCATAGAAAACCTGTCATGCGAGAATACATCGCACATAGAAACGTTTAGCTCATTGTCTGAATGCAAAACGGCTCTTCAGCATGATATTTGCTTATGTTGTGCATAAATGCCTTGCTTTTCTAACCTTACAAACGAAATCCAAGTCACGGAGCAAAAACCATCTTTTCTTTCCACCAATGTGGTGTAAAAAACAATGAAACTTCCCATAAGTCGCCTGTTCGTGTCTGCACATTGTAGACAAGATAATAAGTATACTGTATGTACCTATGCTATGATAACTTTGTGTTGAGTTTCGTTTCGTCTTCCTTAATTACATTTCACGTTGACTTTGAGTAGCATTTCATGACCTTATGCAATTCTGCTTAAAAGCCAAGCTGCAAAAGAGAATGCATTAAGCCACAAGGCTTAAACGATATTTCCCATTATGAAAATCTACAGCCTTTTAGTAGCTTTTCCACATTTTTCATTTGACACTTTCTGATTCTGCTTCATTATTATTATGGAAGCAGCACCGAGATAAAAATATCCATTAATAATAATAAATGAACTATATCATCAACGAAGAAACCATAGAGTCCGTAATCTACTAGCACAACTGTGATAAATTGCAGTGTAGAGTTTGTAGTTGGATCGAAGGTGCAGCAAAGCAATACCAAACTTTCTAGCATTAGTCAATCGAAGGAAAGCAGAAAACCAGAGACGGATTACACGGAAAATAAAATTCCAATGGAGATTGCATTTTAATCGAATGATTTTTAGTGATGTTATGTGCATTTCGCAGTTTACACTACCAATCGTAATCGTGCACTTTCCTTCCACACTGCAAACTATTGTTTTTTGCTACAGAGAGAGAGAGAGAGAGAATATCCTGCAAAGGAAGAGTTGTTAAATTGCACACGTATTTTTGATAGGCTTTATTTTATTTCCAAATAAAGAAATAAAGGAACTGAGGGGAAGAGGTGTGGAAAGAGCGATAGAAGGAAAGAGGAAGGTAGATTTGCGTGTCTGCACCACAGTTGCATGGGCTTTACAATCAAAAGCTCTACGATAGTACTCTCTACCACCTGGTTTAAAGACATCTTCAAAATAAATCCACAGACGAGGTGATATTTTCATGTGGATCAAGTGTGCACATGTGTTTTGCATCCAAATCCACCCTTTCCTCTCCTTCTGTACTTATTATGTTTCAACGGAGCATTCACAAGGCTACTACCAGACTACCACTAAGGTAGGAATTTATATATTTAATATTGTTTTCGTTTGCACAAAAGATACAATCCTTTATTAGCCTGCAGTATCATATAGTAGTCGAGGACTGTGTACACATATTTTACCTTCCTGTGTATGAGGACCAGGGTGAAGACCCAAAATGAAAGGGTTTAAGCGAACAAAGGGTTTTAATGAAAGTAGAGGTTACTAAAACTCAAAAGCTATCCGTTCTCAGTATTATAAGTAAACACCAACTATTTATATACTTCATAATCCTTCTACACATGGATGTAGAACACACGCCTCCTAGCTACAGCTTTTTACTATTAGAGGACACATACAACACACCAAAGACCCAAGGCAAATATAAATGAACTTATATAGATTCCCGTATATTTATACATTGTATAATTTCCTTACATTTTATATACTATATGTACTATATAGATAAGCTTTACATATATGATAGAGTAGGTGTTTTATATAAAGAGAATTATTATATACCGTATACTTTGAATAGACGTAGTCCATGTGGAGGATCTGCTGGTAAGCAAGGTAAGGTGGGCATTTTGGGTGCATGTGGCTAGACAAATACACATGCTTGTGTAATACGAAGCAATGAGATGAGATGTGATGTTCAGAGAGTTTGGCTCTGGTTGGAATACAAATCGAATCTTTTGCCGTATCTTATTGCTTGTGTAGGCTCTCCGACTCAAATGCAACAAGATTACCAAAAGCTACCCACCCACATTACTACCAGGCACCGTTATACTTTCTACTACTTTCTACAGACGCTGTGTGTAACTCCCAGCTTTCTACTGTTCTCGGGTATTAGTAAGATATATCCAAGTCCTGTCTGCACAGATATGACCGTCGATTTCCTCCAATCCGTGTACCAGCAGAGAAAGACAGAGAGAAAAAGCTGCACATTTGATTTCTGTTCGTGTCAGAGAGCAAAAGCAGGGCAGAGTTAAGTCGAGTTAAACTCAACACAAGTCTACAGACGAGACAGAGCAAAGAGTAAAAAGGAAAGGACTAAGTATAGCATTTGAAGTGTAGAACCATTATAATAGGAGCTACAGTAACACTTACGCATTACTCACATATCATTCGACGGACAAAGTAATGTATTACGAACGAGAAAGCATAATAGAAAAGAGCACAAGAGAATCCAACACGACAGTACGTACAATATCATCCACGAATGTGTATTTGTCTCTGTTGTTGGCTTTTGTGAGATGAGATTTCTTCTGATACCCAAGAGCTGCCTTTGCTTTTTACCTCGCCCATTTTGTCGTATTGTCAAGAAATACTAAAAAACCAAAAGTCTCTTTCAAAAAACACTCTTACTCATTCTGCATACACACACCAACACGTTTTGCCATATAGTAAAGCTTTTACTTCACACGCGAATTCAAAAACACTGTATTTCTATACTGGTTAAGTGAAGTCAGTCAGCACGTGATGTAACTATCGCAATAACATATCTTACACAGGAAACGATAATACCTATAGGTAGACAGATAGACAAACTTTGCAGATATTCTTTGGTTTTCGCCCGGAGTTTAAATGCATTAGTCTGAACAGGAATTTAAGAGGACTGTTTGGTGGTAGGATATACATATACTTTGTATTTATATACCTGCTAGAACAGTAGGTATATATTTATGTGTGTATTTACTGTTAGGATACAACACATGACTGCTGGTGTATACAAAATATACAGGAATATCGGGAAAAGGAAGCAACAAAGCATGGCATGGCTCTTCTGTTCTCACCTCAGGGGGATCAACCAGTTTATCTTGTTAAGCTTTGCGTACAGTTCCACTGAAAGTCTTACACATGCTGCAAATACCACAATTGAACAACTCTCAGTCGAGTCAACAGGGATATAAGTCTCTGGGTCTTAGAACACACGGGTAAGTAATACGGGTGGTAGAAACGTCTGGAGTAAATAGGAGGCATTTACTGATATGAAGTAGCAAATAGGAAAAGGAGCAGTAGTTTAGTTTACGAATCTATTCGTTGCACTTGCTGTTCTTTCCCAGCTCAGCTCAATTGCTCTGTTACAGCTCTCCTTCGTTTCAGCAGTAACTTTCTCTGAGTGAACCAGTCAACTTCGTGTTGTCGGAGTGGGAGAGCCATACGTAGCTAAAGTTATCGACTATTATTGAGAAAAGTAAAGTAGGGAAGGAAGAAGCGAAGAATAAAGAATAAAAGAAGAGCGAAAAAGAGGGAGAAAGAATGAAGCTGTGGATGTGCGTGGGAAATTAAATGTTGATCAACTCCTAAAGCTAATCTAAGCACAAATGTTCTCATATTGCATCGTGGACGCAATCTAACACCTAATCTCCACTCTTTGCTTTGCTTTTTTCTTCAGTCTTTCTTTCCCAGTGTGATAGAAGATTGGGAAGGGAGTCGCTACGAGCTACTAACAAGCAAACCACCAGAAGTGTCATAAGCCGATTCGAATGAAACTTT
>JABASD010000569.1:0-67728 GCA_019776165.1 Pogonognathellus flavescens
TATTACTTCTACCATGATGACTTTTTAAAATTGCCTTGATGATAATTTACATTTATAATTAATTTTGTTTCCATTATATCATGATGACTGATTTCAATTTGTTGTTGACATTTTCAATTACTATGATGATACGACATTTTTTCGGATAAATACAATTATTTTGTTGACAAAACCTTATTTCTTGAGGATCAATTAAATCATATCCCTTTAGAATTGACGAACGTTGGAAATAGACGTAATTTTTTTGCTGATTATAAATAATTTAAACATAATGAAGGTAATAAATAATATTATCTTCTAATGCAGTTAGGTATGTAAGGTAAGATAGGTAAGTAATCTTCAACTGCAATTATTATTTGTGAATGAAGCTGTCAACACCATTAGAAGTGCCTTCGTAAGTTAGTCATTAACCTGTTAATTTTTTTGAAATATTGATAAACAATAGCACGTTTTTGTTGAACGAAACTGCTTAAATGACATTGTGACTTATTGTACTTGTACATCTTTAAAGATAAAAAACCTCTTTGGACTTTGACTCTTAGTTAGTATTTCGACAGCAATACAACTATCCGACATCGACGATACTTAGAAACAGAAGACAACAAACCAATGTTGATCGATAACTTATACAAGCTCAAGATAGTTGACGTTCAATTGTTACAAAAGAATGAAATAATTATGCAAACTAATATGAATTGCAAGTGATGTTGAGTTCAATAGTAAATAAAGAAATGAAAATTCCGAACATAAACAAAACTTTTCTTGAACCCATTTTTGGTAACTTAATATGTAATATGTAATAGTAATAGTGCATGTTAAATTAGGTACTCTCTGGTCACTATTTTGTTAATTACTATTAGAAGATTAAGTAAAAAAGCGCAAAGTGCAACTTTGTGAATTATTTTTCAAGAAATATTATGTTAGATTTATTTATAATATAATATGGTGATAGTTCCCACAATTTTAACAATTTGTATTTTATCATCACAATGTAGACGCGTTATGTACATTGTACAGGAAGTGGAAAAAATTACACAGTAATTTATTTTTACTTAAATTATTTTGTGAAATACCTTAATTTTGTTAGTCGTTTAGTAGCAATCGTAACAAAGTTATATTATTATTACAGCGCTAGACTGGGTATTATTATTGATTATATTCATTCTTGTATTCATTCTTGAAACATTTTAACTATTTTAACAGTACGATTTCCAGCCAGTCAATCTTAATTTACCACCACAAATAGAATGAAAGCTAAATAGCATAATGCAAAACAAAAAAGATCATAGATTCTCTCTTCATTTCATTATTGGTTAGCGGATACCAAGGCTTCGTGTTATATAGTAAACTATTGGAGGCATATTGTTGTCTTATAATAATTATTACTATTCAAATATTACTGCAAAGAGAAACTAACAACAACTTTTTTTCTTTATTTTACAAAATTAACATATTAGCTCTACACATGAAGGAAACGAGACTATACGTGCGAGTATTGGAAAACTCAGGATTCAGACCTGAATACTTTTTATCTGTCTTGATTTTATATCAGTAAATAACACAGACAAGATAAAAGACAGAGTAAGGCAACTTTGTAATATTAACTTCAAATTATTACAGCATTGTTTGATTTTGCAGAGTACAGAATATAATTACAAACAAAGTAGAGATAATGTACTGGTAATTAAAAATTTCAATATCCGTTATGTCAATATTCAGTTTCAATTTCTAATTTCATACGAATGTCTTACTATAACTTAGCCTTTTGAGCTTGAATACGTACAGAAATGAAATAGAATATGCCGAATTTCGATTTGTCCCCTAAAGATGGTACAACTTAATATTCACTGTTAGAAAAATTATGACAATTTTTGCAAGCTAATGCACCCATCGGGTCCCAAGCTGGTAGAACTGTTGGCTCACTACTGAAAACCTTCAAAACTTCTTCAGGTACAACGGACTTGTCTACCACAACTTCGAAAACAAACTCCCGAAACCAGTCTGTTGTCATCAAAAGATAACCCTTCTCGCCACGATCGTCACCCCAAGAATTTTCAACACGCCACTTAGTGGGATTTCCATCATCCTACATCATTCACAATAAGCCTTTTTAATATATCATAAAACTCAACATCCCCGATATTTTAATACCTGGGTCGTACATTATTCTACAAATTATAATTATAATGTTATAGGATTTCTTACATCTACGGACACTGCTGTGAACAACATAGCATGTGTCATTGCTGCTTCGCCATACAATAATCTGTCGGCCTTGGTCATTCCTAGCGTCACATCCGTTCCAAAAACGCTGACATAATCGTGGCTACAACATATAATATAAATTACAAAACATTTGTCATATTAACAAAATCGGACAATTGTTCAGTTACCATAATAAAATCATGTTAAAGTTATAATTTCTAGATAACTGAAAACTTCGGAGAAACCATAAAAATTACTTCTTACATTTTCAAATCCTCGATTCCTTGTTTAGCAGCAAATCTTTTCGTGACCTCACAACCAAACCACACAGGTTCTCCAAGCTTGATAGATTCAGCTGCCAACTTTATCAGTAATTCAATCGGTTGGTTATTGTAAATGGTACGTCGACCATCAGCCATGTTTCCCAACAAATCGACTGAGTAAGCTCGCCCATATGGATTTGAAGGTCTTGGATCGTTGATTAAACAAACCTAGAAATAATTTATGCACATTTTTGTTCTTAATTGAAACAGCTCGGCAAATTGGGGCGAAGAAATTTCCACTCTTAAATAAATACTACAAATAATTTACCTTATTTTCGATGTCAAAGACAGGCTTTACGTGCTTGTGGTAAAAGTCCAGAGGTGTGATTGGTCCCACTTTATGATACACTTTACTTTTATCATAATATTCCCACACAAATTCCTCCCGTGGAATTCCAAGGCATATACCGATAATTTTATAGATCTCTGCTAGCTGCCTATTCATCACCACCTTGACAGATTCTAATGTGCCACGTCTCAAGTGATCCCTTATCTCCTTGCAAAATTCTCTGAGCTAAATTAAAATTCAATTAATTAATACCTTCATGTACAAAACATACTTGTTGGCGTAAAATCATAATATTTGTTGGTGTAAAATGCAAACATTTTATATGATCATGTGTAAAAGTTGTAAGTACCTTGCTTCGTAACATGGCGTTCATTCTTGTGGTAGCTTCAGAACTAAAAGACTCGGGGAAGTTTTTTTTGGGCATTATACCATATCGCGTTACTAAATTCACAAGCATATCCCACTGTCCGCCGTCACACACTGGATCCTAAAAGAAGGGAGCATGTAACATTTACAATTAATAGCGAAAACCATCCTTTGACTTTGGCACAACTATGACGGATTATTTAGAATTCATACCTGAAGTATAAATGACATCAAGCGCCCATCCACTTTTTCTGATCGCATAAAAGTTTCAACGACATTATTTAAAAAATAATTACATCTTTCCAGCTAAATTAATAAGAAATACATTAATTATTATTTCAATGCCAATCAATCAAGTGTCAACAACAGAATCAACCGTAGCGGTTAAATCATTTCACCTTATCGTAGAAAAACAAGTGAGATTGACTGAACTCAAACTCATCCAAATTATAATGCTTCATAAAGGCAAGGCGAATGTTATTAAATAATGCGAATATCCAGCATCGGCCACTGCTCTTTTGGTTGGAGACCGGCTTGCCTTCTTGCTCGATCTGGAAGAGGACAAATAAAATGATTTATTGATCAATGTTAATGTTTTCAACTGTATGTTTCAAACGACCTGCATTTGCAGTGAAAAAATGAATATTATGTCGGGGACAAAATTAAATTCGAATTATTACCTTGTGATTGAAAACATGTGAAACATCTTCAATACCGGAACGTGTAAGGCAGACGTCAAGTGGATCCATGCGTGTACAGGCTTGCATGGCAACACGGTTTTTCTCATCCGTGTTAAAATCTAACCGCAGTTTATCGATGACCTCCTGACTTATTTTCACTGTTATACGAAAATAAATATAGTTTAAATTAAATGCTAAATAAAAACATAAAACAAAATTACGGTCACCACCAATCACTCTGCACAAATCATAATCGACGGAGAAGTTCTAGACCGAAACATGCAACCACCCAGGAGGAATTTGCTATCAATAACTCAATCAATAAAAAATAGATCAATGCAGCAACTAATTTAGTTTGATGGCCTGAATTAGTCTGTTGCCCCTACAATGTAGTAAGTTCTTCGTACTTTCGTAGAAACATTATTATCTTCTTACTGACTAAAAGTTCTACACTGTACACCACCAAAAACACGATAAAGTGTTGAAAAAATCTTTTTGACAATAGAAAAATTAATACTTTCTCAAAAATCTCCTCCTACTAAATTCTACGCAGTTTGTGTACGATAATTTCAACTGAACGTCTTGTATGCTTCTCCCCCTGTAATAATTTCACTACCCCATTTCCTTATTTTTGAAGCTAAATGTTTCGAAATGATTTCCTACAACTATTAAGGCGAATCATCAGTACAGTTACCTACATAATATTCTGAAGTATTTAGAGCATTTATACCACATAAAAATTGTCAATCTATATGAGCAGACAAGTGTCTAATACCTACAACATTATTAATATAAAATTTTAACTTATTTTTCTTTAAAAGTAAATTCAAAGCTTTAAAGATGAGAGATATCTGTGAAATTAAACTGAAGTCCAAATTGCTTAATGTTTGAACTGATTTTAGAAAATACAAGCTTAAAAAAATTTATGATTGTCAAAACGAAAATGCACATGCTGACCACTGATTAGCAGCGGTCACATTTTACCAAATAGCTAATTAGTAATTACGGAAAATGCAATGCAACGTAATGCACAGCACAATATAGAGGTTCAGTTTTTAAAATATGAAATAATTTGTCAATTTTGTAATGAATTCTGTCATATTTTGATATTTATCATTCAGTGACGTTGGTAAAATAAAATATTGAGCATTATTTCGGTTTCTTCAGTTTCCTGAATCCGATCTACTTGAGGTCAAATTTTGAATATGAAAGGTCAGACAGGTAGTCGACTACTTTTTACATTCTGGGATCAATGCTCTGGTTGCGAAATGGTTTACCATTAGCAATGACAAAGAAAAACAAAAAGGCGAATGAAAAAGGAAACTACAGAATGAAAATTGATTTAAATTAAACGTACCCAACGGTAAGTGAGATTTTAATTCCTCCATGTTTGCTGTATAAAGGTTGGGAGATGTGTGAAAATAGCAACTGTTTTTATTTTCCAACGCTAGAAAATTGTCAAAATCTCTGTTGATTGTTCCACTGATTCCAATTTTACCAGCTTTGGAAAGGCAAGGTGTCTGTGCAGCATGAGAATTTTGTCTACGCAGCGCCTGTTGTAAACGCGCAAAGTTTAGTTTCTTCGTATCGGCTGAAAAATGTTGCCGAAAATCGGATAAATTTCGGTATTCTTGGCCCACCCGAATTTGAGGACTTTTGGTTCTTAGGGAGAGCAGTGGAGACGATGACACGCGGAAGGGGAAAGCTCTACTGACTGAAACAACTGATGAAAGTTGTCTCGACATTCCTTTTTTATACTACACCGCGGAGATGTGCTCAATGCGTAAAGTCACACAACTTTCTTTCTCTCCGAATGCGACAATTCCAGCAGCAGCCTGTGCAAATAACAGATTACAGTGGAGTATACAAGCAATGAGCAAATTACGTATATTTATGCCTAATGATGAATGAAGAATGGTATCGGCAGAAGTCTTCGTAAATGCAATGAAATACGGGTATTTTTTCAATCCTCGAGTATCCGTTGACGTAACCTGTAATGAAACCACAGAAAACATCAGACTCAGAAGATTATGTAGTTTTGATAATTTTGAGCACATCCAGCCTGGGTCCATTAGCTTTGCTAAAAATTTGGGAATGCATTGCGAAAATCAGGGGGGTGGGACAAATGGCTCTAGGGAATTGCTAATTTCAGCGGGTATATGACACGAACGGACGGAGACGGGGGAGTTGAAACATTGCGAAAATTAACCATGTTAATTGGGTAAAGTAAAGATCAAGTCTGTATATCAAAATTGAGAAATGGGCTAAAATCAATTTAAAATCATTTTATTATGATCTTTTAGTTGACCCAATAAAAACTTACTTACTGTTCGATAAATATTCAATTGTTCAATACCTTATTGTAGGATGAAATGGAATTTTTATTTTTTAAATGGCCTTCGGTTTACCACTTCTTTAATTCCTTTGTACATAGAAAGCGACATTAATTAAGTCAGACTTTTCAATTTTTAATCATAGGTAATAAATATATAAACAATGATCTTTATTCAAACACCCTATAATACACTGATGTTATATATTATGTACAGTAGCATATTTTTGCTTGTCAACAATGAATTCTTGCTACAGCTAAAAATCCTAAACTAACTAAGAATAGGCTTCTATTTTTCAATGATTCATGAGAACTTACGAACTTACTTAATTAATACTTACTTACGTTAGTATTAACTATGTGTGCAAACACAATTGTTTCGAAGTAAAGAGAAAGGCTATTTACAGAAACTGTCCATTTTAATTATAATAGAACAGATAATAAGGCAGTACATAATTCAAAATTAGTCTGTCTATATGACAAGGACATTTGTTCATTTTATTGATTTTCTCGTGCTTTTGAAAGTGAGGAAAATCTATCTTTACACCCTGTTTTATACAAACTTATATTATGCAATTATTGCAATTATATTCTCATGTACGCTTGCAACAGTTTATACTTATTATTAGAACTTGGAATCATTCAATCAACGCTTATTAAATTATGATTTTCGTATATTATGTATTAATTAACAATTTCAGGCCGATAGAATCGAAAACAGTACTTATTACAGGGAAAGTCGTTTTATACATTTTATGTATTCAAACTTTAACGTGCTATTTGTGAGGCAACTGCAGATAAAGACTCATCATTACTAGTACAGTAGTACATGTATAAATACTGTAAATACTACACATACTCAACCTTTCACTTTGTGTGTTTATTAGTCTTGGGTGACAAATAATCCGCGGAAGACTAGAAATTACATTACTATACGTAATATACTATATTTACTTTTTTACAGATGTTACATAAGTTACGTTTAAATGGTTTACCATTACACTACTTCCAAATGTTTTGGTCACATAAAAAATCATGGCTCTATTTTTCTAAAATTTCATTTGGTATTATTATTACTTGTCGACAGTTACCGAAATGTACCCTTGTGCGCAACATCGGTTCACCTAAAAGAAATGAAATATTACTTTTCGCATAGGTATTTATAAAATTAGTATTTAAAATTCATCTCATTTCTGTCTTTTGAGTAAATTAAACAGTATTTAATTTTTATAAAAAAACACAGCAGAAAGGAGCCGTCTGCACATAATTTCTTATTAGTTATTGCTTTAAATTCCCAATATAAACCTAATTAGTTTGAAATTTTCAAGCTAATTAGGTTGTAGGTATTGTGGAAATAATGTTTCCAATTCATCAAATAGAAAAAAGGTAATTGAGGCAACACAATATATTTTTTAAAGGTAAACCGATATTCAACTGGGGGTGTGTACAATACATACATTATTAATTAATAATATTGTTTTACAAAATATTGTTTATCAAAACGTCTTATATTTATTCATATAATTTTGAATCTGTGTTACTCTTTAAAAAATCACGAAATGACGACCCATTTTATTAGTTTCATCCAGCTAATAGCTTGTGGTGAGAAGGTTGCCCACTTCCCACCTATTTGTTGCCATTTCTGTTATTTATAGTTTATGAAGTCATTAATCTAATGCCTTCGTAATGCGAGAAGATTCAACGAGTTATTCTATAGAAACTTTTTTCATTGGTGTAGTATACCTTTACATTTACAATTTTACAAACTGTATTATTGCCTGCTGATTGAGGTCGATGTCACAATTTCACTTGGACTCAAACTCTCACAATATATTGTTTACAATGTCAAAGATATTACCTACTCCAATAAAATATTATATATTTGACCGCTTGCGAAGAGATTTGTTATTACTAAGTGTAATGCATTCATTTTGTCTTTACACCGCAACTTTTATTTCAATACGATTATTCAACGCTATTTATACAATATCTGTAGTTTGTGTGATTGATTTTTAACAATCACCGTAAAAATTCGATGTGAATTGAAATTATAGTACCTAAGTAATAAAGGCTTCGTTAAGAAGGCATGCCACGAGCAAATCTCACATCTGTGACTGATGGTCGAGATCTTACTGAATCTATTAGGTGGTATGTCATTGTTGACATGACTACTGCCAAAATACACCACAGTGGTATAAAAACGTAATACAGTGGCAAATCCCAATCTTGTAATTTCAGACACAAAAGAATTTGAACGGCAACTTTAAACACAATGGCAATTACAAACTGCAATTTACTTGGTAACTTAAATGTAATCCAAAATTGAGTTCGAGTGACACAATTGTCGTGGGAAATATGTTTACACTTATTAACAACATAAAATCCCACATAAGTCAACACTGCTCCATCAAATATCCACATCGGTATGAACACAATGAACCAATTCCATTGTGTTTTTTGATCAAGGCGAATAACCAAAAGTATTAGAAAAACTAACCCAAGAAACCAACTCAGAAGAGCACGGTGCAAAACTGCCATTTTCAATTATTACACGGCGACAAAAATTTATTATTGCTTCATTAGTCGATCCTTCTTCAACGTCATGTCAACTTCTAACATCTAAATATTCAAATAATTTCAATCACACAAATGTTATTCAAGATAATAATATAGTAATATATATTATGTATGTATATGGTTCAAAAACAATGTATTTCGTATTTCGGTTCAATAAAATTGCCACTTAAAAGAAATGATCAAAACATTACCTGTCTGGAAGAGAGTTAAACAAACAGTTCAGACAATAAACTCTACTTCCGGTACCCGAAAAAGTCAGTTGCTCATTGATACCAATCTTCAGATGTCAATTGAACAATATCGTACGATTCACTCACTTTGAATCTAAATAATTGTCAAACAGTTCAATGTTCAATTCAAATTAAAAACGTAAGACATAATCTTATAATGCATAAATAAGATATAAATATTATTATTTCTACTTACATCTTTGACGGTGACATTATTTCCATGTGCAACTTAGAGAAAGAAGGGAAATTATCCTAAGTGCTCCTGTTCACAATTCCAAAGGCTAGCTGTAACTGCGTACTTGTGACAACAAGTACAAGTGGAGTTGTTATTTATCAACGGTGCTGAAGCTGCAATAAAAAAGAATGAAATTTATGAAAATAATTAATGACTCGTAAGTCTGTTATTTGTTAACTATAGTTGACAGCGAGCAGAATTCTTAAATCAATATTTACAGTGTAGAATATGAATACATATAATTAATAGTTAGTTGAATAAGAATGAACATTCTCAACCCACGCAGTTTGGTGAAAATTATTTTGAAAGTTTTTACTTACCACCTAATTGTTGATTTTGAATGTGGTAATAATAATTTGTATTTGCTAATATTTAATCAAAGTGGGAAAGGTAAAGGGCAACAATTAACATATATATTTGATTTTCACATCGAGTTATAATCTGGAAAATCATTTACAGTCACAAATATTCTTGTTTAATTTTGCCAGAATAAAGTTTTTAGAGTACACGCAGGTTTTTGCGTCTGCATGCTTGTTTGGCTGATTACGGTTTCTGAATGTAAACTACATGTCTCTTTTTACACTACAGAAATAACGTTACCCTCTCTTTCTTGCTTTCTGAATCTGAAACCCCAAAAAATGACAAAATTTGGGGGGAGGGGGCTCAAGCCCGGTGAGCCCATCCGTAGAATGAATACGGATATAATTAGAATAAATAGTTTAGCTAAAATTAAGGCTTTACTGATTCTGAATGGACAACAACCATAAAGATCTTAAATAATGTGGCAGCAGTAAAAGAGGTACTCCATAGGGAGAAGTATTGATGGCAGCCAGTGTCGTGTCAAAACGTGTACTGAGAATGAACCCCTTCCACATGTCATTGGATACTGCTCATCTGGTTATTTATTACGTAATAAATAATCATCATAACATTATTAGAACGGAATTAGCTGATGCAATCCGAGAAATCAAGAAGGAATGGATTGTCTAAGAAGAAATACATTGCCAATTAACAAATGCTGCTAATGGACAAATCGATATTCTAGCCTTTGACACAAAAACATGAATAGGATCAACCAGAAAAGTACAGAGAGAAAAGCGAAAAATATAATCCTGCAATTCCCGATTTGTGTAAACGTTACAATTTAAAAAATCTTGAAGTCATAGGACTCTTTATCGGAGGTCGCGGAACAATTAGTAATTTCTCTGAAGATTTTAGGAAAAAGTTATCACTACCAAAGAAGATATGCAGTGAAATAGCTACTTAACAGAATTTTCCAAGTTGAAGTGAATGGAGAGCTATCAACACCTCGACCTATGTCCAGTGGGGTTTCCCAGGGAGGGGTCTGTGCGACTATTCTTTTCAACTTATATATAAATGACATACCAGATGAAGTACAAAGCCTACTCTCGCAATATGCGGATGACACAAAACTGTATAACTCTATCACTTGCTAAAAAGACCCTGACAATTTGCAAACTGACCTAATCAAACTCGAAGAATGGAACATCAAAAATAAAATGCCAGTCAACAATGATAAGACCGTATACATGCAATTCAGCAATGTAAATAGCACTGTTATCAAGGGGCAGTACAAATACGAAGGCGCAGTATTAAGGAATAGCACCTGCGAAAAAGATCTTGCAGTCCTACGGCATGAAAATCTCAACTTGCGAATTCTATTCATAAAGCAAGGGGAGCAAGTATAAATATCAAACGTTCCTTTAAATATCTGGATCCTTATTCTTTAAAGAGGGTATAGTTACTACTTACGTTGATATCGATAACTTTAAAGAGAGTAGTTACGAGATAAATGCGTTGGAATCCATACAGGAATCCAAAATTAGCGAAAGACTATATTATTATTGTTATATTTATGATCTAAATAATAAAATATGCCCGATGTTTTATACTTCTACTAAAAATGCATTCGAGCAAGGCGGTTGCATTGCAACATGAATTTTATTTGTTGAAAGATCTTTATTAATATGTACACTAGATTTTATTGGTATGTTGAAATATAAGAATGTAACCGTAACACTATCGCGATCTACCCTCAGTTAAAAATTAATATTTCATATTAATTAATTTATGATTGCTTACTTTATCTGCATGCGACAACGTACAAGTTAAGTGCATTCATCCATGCCAGTGCTTATTAATTATTTTACTTTTTACAACTTACAGTTAATGTAATAATACTAATAGGCAAATTGTATTTATACGAACAGCTCTTACGACAGCGACACTGTGCCTTAGAAATTCTTTAGGATAAAATCTGTCTAATTATGGTTGATTTACAATAGCATCTGGCTACGTGATTTGATGTGTTACCCAGAATATAATTTGCATATGTCCTCAGAAAATTTCATTATAAATATTTATAGACAAAATCACATTAGGCAGGCAATTAATTTGTAGAAAATAGGAGGCTCGATTTAACAATTAAGAATAGAATTTATTACAAAGTCTAGTACATTCAAGGGCGATTGATGTAATACAAGATTTACTCTACAATTAAAACCATCATACTACCCTATCTGTTGTTTACTATGAATAATATTTGTTTATTTTAAATTGTATGGAATATGAAACACGTGAACATTATTTAAAATTAATTCATTACATGTTACCTTACAGTTTAGTAGTATAGTAAGCTACAACCACTTCATTTTAAACACACCTTATAGTACATTTCATAACAGTTCTTACAGACATTACAGTGACCGTTCATAAAACGGTCAATTACTTTATACAAATAATAATGATATCCCGTAATAACTGACTACAATATGCTACAAATATTGATGATTGGAAATAGTCGTGATTCACAAATCACAATTTGGTGGTGAGTTAAGCCCTGTAATGCATTTCCACCAATATCAATCCAAATCGCTGGTGGAAAAAGCTATTTCTTCCCTGGGAACCTGATTTTACCTGATGTGCTTTTTACCCTGGGAACCTGATGTTGTGATGTTACCTGATGTGCTTTTTACCCTTGGAATCAGATGTTCTTTTTTGCCTGGGAATCGGATGAGCTTTTTCCCCCTGGGAACCAGATGCGCCTTTTCTCCCCTTTTTCTTCCCTTTCGCAGGGTTTGCGGCTTCATCGCAAATTTTTGGCGACCCTAGTTTCGCGTATCCCAACGATTTCCCACCACCGGCCTCAAAGATCTGCGTAGATAATGGATTGTTACATCAAATACTTATATCGTAATCGTTGTTTTTATACTAGGTTTCCAATTATTGTGATTTGCCAAAAGCATAACAAACATTTCAACGATTCTAGTCTCTTTTTAGGGATAAAGGAGTGGTAGTTTATACACCGAGATTTGTCACGTGGCACATCTCAGTGTGTAGTGTCTGTTTTAACAACTGCTGAATAATTTATAGTCTCATTTGTATTTTTTTCGACGTTTTTCTCTACAGTCCGAACAAAACCATTTTCCTTTTGGAGGTATGAGAATACCAACACATTCAAAATGGAACCATTGATATTCACAATCTTTATCATCACATCCTATCATTTGAGATACCGTATCATGGGGACTTTGGCAAATACAATATAACTTCTCGTCAGGGACTTCCTCACTCACAATCTTCTTCGCTTTGCCTCGAGCTTTTTTAGCAACAGGAGAAGTGGATGACGAGCCTGATTGATTCGAGTTGACAAGCGGTTGTGCTGCATTTCCTCCTTGACCTTTCCGCTGGGGAGTTGGTGGTGTGGACACTGGAGCTAAGCCATCGATTTCTGTTCCTTTCAGTTCGTTATTAATAACAGGTTTTTGCCCGACGGCTGGTAGGGGCCGTTTACCAAGAACAAGTGCGGATGCTGGAGCAGCTGTTGCTGCATTAGGCACTCCTCGAGAAATAGTAATAACGTTGGCAGTAGAGTTAGTTTCTAATGAAGTCTGCAGTGGACGTTTCCCAATCAAGGGTGTTTGACCATACATGAAAACCGCTTTATCTCCATCAGGTGATTTCGTGTCTACTTGTCGTTTTACAATAAGAGGTTTAATAGGCACATTTCGAACTTTCAAGCGAGGCTGGAGGTCACTCTTTTTCACCGAATAGCTTAAACTGTGTTTTCGTGCCTTCTTAGGTTTTGGGGCTTTCTCTTTTGGAGGCAGAGGAGGAGGTCGCAATTCTTCCAAATCACTTATTCCACGTACCACCTTCAGAAGAAACTTCTCATTTCCCATTGTCCAAATTTCATCAAATGGAGGAATTTCTTTGCCAATCACTTCAGTCAACTGACGTTTGTGAAAAATTTCGTCTGAGCCCGAGTCCTCAGTTTCTAAATCCGATTCTGGGATATAATTTTCAAGACGCGGAAGGCCATTTGTATTTTTATTAAGCCTCGGTCGTCCTCTAACTTTGTTGTTTCCTTTTTTGTATTTTCGTTTGGGTACAACCTCTTTTTTGATCCGGTTTGGATTGGGCTTTGGGCCCCGTTTCTTTGGAGGTGGCTTTGGAGGTTTAGGGGCTTTGGGTGGCTTTGGTATTACTTGCTTTTTCGGTTTCTTAGCTTTTGCATTAGTTGCATAAGCTACTTTGATTTTCTCCACGTGTCGCTCATGTTTCGACTTGCTAGCTTTATTCTTTTGTTTGCTAGGTTTGTGAGTTTCCCCGTCACTATCACTGGAACTTGATGAGGATGAACTACTTGAGCTAGAACTTGTACAGCTGCAGTTGGATCCACAACTGGAACCAGTAGTTGAAGAACTAGAGCTAGAAGAACTTCTCGACCGCTTTTTACTTGGTTTTTTTACAGTTGGCTTTCGAACTTTAAGTTTCTTCTTAGGAGGAATTCTGCCTGATGTATTCCGTCCACTACTATGACTACAGCTACGGTGCGGCGTCAAATTGGCGATAGGCAAAGGTGAGGTTCGCTTAGTAGCTGATGGTAGACAATAGTCGTGTTCGTTGGTAAGTGTAAATATAGCGTTTTCTTGAATAATGTGCTCGGGTAAAGAGTTTTCCTCGAATGTAGGGATTTGCAACATGTTAAAATTAAAATCATCCAGAGGGGGCAATAACGGTGACATTGAGCCAAAATTTAAAGCATCTTCATGTTGTTTTAATTTCTCCGGATCGTCGAGTATTCCAGCATCAAGATCTAGTCGTGGGACTTTTTTGAAATTCTCAGATACAGCCTTTTCTAAAATAGCATCTGAAAAACAAATAAAAACAATTTGATTTACAAAGCACAACCCACGGTCGCAGTACAATACATATGAATGGAACAAAGAACTGAACGCCGAAAATATTGCGCGTAATAAACAAGCACTTACAGCAGTAAGAGTATACAATACAATGTTAAGAATGTTATCATAGTAAAGAAAAAATGATTACCATCAATGTCCATAGCAGGATCGTCATCGAGCTTTGAGATGATGGGAAGACTATTGGGTAACTGATTGGAATTCCTGGATCCTTTCAAAGTGTCACTCAGCATGTCTTGTTCATCTTCATCATCATCATCATCTTCGTCTTCCTCCTCCTCATCCTCGTCTCCAAAACTACTGTTATCATCATCACTCAAATCAAGATCTTTCGCCACTAATCCAGCTGCAGTACTTTCAGGAAGAATCGACCCATCTGTGAGAGGTGAACCTGGCTCCCCCAGTACATCCTTGTTTTGTTCTTCACTAGGCTGTTGTAGTTCCGGGGTTGTAGCAGTCGAGATGGCTTTTAACAACGATTCAGTGTTTGGTTTGCCTTCGTTGTCACTTTCTTCGTCCATTTCTGAGTTGTTGTCTGATTCTTCTGACAGATTGGGTCCTTTTATCTCTTGTATATTAAAACGTTGCTTAGGAGTATCTGCTGCTGGATTTATCTCTTCATTTTCATTGGGGACAACTGGCGTCTCACTTTGGGCATTGTCTGTGACCTCTGGTGTTTGAGACGGGCCTTGTTCATCATCATTGGTTGATATATCTTTATTGATCGATTCAGTGTTTATGCCGGAATCTTCTTCAGGGGTATTTTCATTATTTTCTACAGGTGGTGTAGCATTTTCATCATTTGCACTTTTCTCGGTTTCGGGTTTTTCAGCATCATCTGAGGGTAGTTCAGTTTTTGTATCCATTAAGCTATCTGCTTCATCGTCATCTTTAGTATCTACTGCACCCGTATCTGCCGGTTTGGGATCTACTGATTCAGTCTCATTGCTTAGAGTTTCAGGATTAGAAGCTACAGGGTCTTCTTGTATAGGAGTAGGTTCCGGAACTTTTTCAATTACTTTTGGAGGATTGATGTGAATATGTTCAATGTGCTTTTGCAAAAGTTTTTTAGATACGAATTTGTCCATACAGTCTTTTCTGAGACATCTCTTCAGTTTCTCCCCAGTATGGAGTCTTTTGTGCACCAGCAGGGACTTAGGTTTTGTAAAATAAAGACTGCACACATCACACACAAAGGTAGTTGGGGGGACACAGAAATGATAAATATGTGGCCATTTCTTTTTTAAACACTTAGAACAATCCTCACTCTCTGTTCCGTGCTTCCAAAACAAATGTGTCATAAAATTCGGTTTTGCGCAGTAAGTTACTCCACATTTCCAACAAAAATGGTTGAGTTTGTGCTTTTTCATATGGTGCTCTAGATCCTTTTGCGTTTTCATTGTTTCCAAGCATAGTTCACACTTGTTGTGATCTTTCCGAAGATGAACCATGTAATTAAAAAAGCCGGGCAACTGAAAATTTTCACAGATGCTGCACTGATACCTCAGTACTATCGTATCACTCGAACCGTCATCGTTTTCTACTCCCGACTGATCACCTCCGCTAACACCAACAATGCCCATCCCCGATGTAGGTCCATTGACAATTGAAGTTCCAGCAGTTGGATTGAACACCGCAACTGAAGAATTATTACTAACTGTAATAACAGGACTAGGTGTGCCAAAACAAAGATGAGAAAACAAAGCCCCAGCAAATAAAAACTTTCCATGACACATTGCACATTTCATTGCCACTCCACGGTGTACTTTCCGCCAATGAGGAAAAAGATTTTTTTGCGAATCTGCCCTAAAGCCGCATAAGAGACATTCACAAGGAATCTCGCCAAATGGCTCCAGACTGGGATCTTTAAAAATACAAAAGATAATAATAATCAGACTAAAATTTTTAACCAATATTTGAAGAGTACAAATATAGTGCCACATTTCTAATATTATCTTCGTCTTAAGTAATATAAAGTGATTTACTAATTAAAAACTCAATTTAACCAAAAATGTGCCACTAAATACTAATTATACGTATCGAAAGTCTCCAAACATTTTGAGGTAAACCTGATCATTTTCATAACATATAAGCAATTCAAGGTAAAGACCTAGTATATCATACGCTGCCAGCGGCTTAACAATAGTTAAGCCAAGTATTTTAATTTAATTTGTACAGAATACAGTGAAAAGTAATATATTCGAAAAATAATGTATGACATACCTTTGTATGCAAAAACAATGTTTTCAGAACGAAAGACTTTTTCCAGCAAAGTCAGTTTAAATTCTTGCCACTCAATTTGAACGATTTCCATCTCATCACATGGATCTGTTTTTGGGAGATTGATATCAGGTTGGATATCTTGGATTGTGCTGTTATTTTCCTTTAATTGGGTCTCTGTGTCGTTGACAATTGTATCTTTCACTTCAGGGTCGCCTTTGTTTTCAGTGAGACATGAATTGCTTTCCTTACTGTTGTCATTGCCCCCTTCGACCTTAATTGGAGAATGTTTTACTTCGTCTAAAGTGTTATTGACATTAGTCTCTTTTTCAATAGTGCCAGGATTTTCTAGTTTTTGACTATCACAATTTTCAGATTCAGGGATTTCACTATTTGATATGGTGGTTGTATCCATGGCATCAGCTTCCGGGTCTTTTTCTGACAAAATTGCTGTATCCAATGTATTCACCGTAGATGTAGGTTCGATTGATGTCGGAGTTGTGAGTAGCTCGGTATCGTCAGGTAATTTCTCTAATTCATTAGGTGGCAATGAGATATCGTCAGTCTTTTCACTTGATTCAGACGCAATTGTGTCAGCAGAGTTTACTTCATTGGCCGAAACTTTATCTTCCACTGGTAGCATGCGCTCATCTTTATCTTTCAACTGATCCTTTTGAATTGAAATATCCACACGTTCTTTCGTCTCATTTGACTCTTCTTTCACTTTTTCATCTAACGCCGGGGAAGTTTTTTGACTCGCTATTATTTCCCCTGTTGCTTTGAGGGACTTAACAAGCATAGCAGGAGTTCGAAGACATCTGAGATCCCATGAATGCATTGATAGTAAATGCATGACCAATTGTCGCTTATCCACTCTGATTATCTTGACTTGTCGACAATAAACACAGATATCACTTGTTTTGTTCAACATGTCTGTAAGTATACTGTCATCGGATTTTTCTTTCAGGTTGTAATTGACCAATAACTCGTGCCGATCAACAGTTTGCTCTTCATCAGAATACGCAGTAGGTATAAGTGTGAGTTTGTCACAAAGTTCTCCAATAAGAAGGCCCAGTCTTCTAAATTGATCTTGTTCAACTAACAGCGGGTCTAACTTTACTTCAGGTTCCGGGTCAGACTCCGAAGATTCATCATCATAGTTAAAGTTCTCTATCGGTACTACTGACATTGACGGAGAATATACATTAGGCGACATTACATCCGATTTTCGTTTATTATTAGAATTTAATTGTCCTCTTTGATGGACGAAGTCAACAAGAGATTTAGAAGGAAACTTTCCATTGTCAATTGAAGCAGTGTCCACGTGATCGTAGTCGAACATAAAAATATTGCTACTGTCCCGGTTGTCATTCATATTTGCTCGCGGGTTAGCTTGGTTGGACAAGCGACGCGGAGTGTTGTCCATTACAATTTCCGACACTGACATGGAATGTCGTTGTCTACCACCAGTCAGAACCTTAATGGAGCGTTTCGAATTGTTTCCTACTTGCCCACCACTAGGGGTAACTGTTGCCGACATCGAACTTGTCGAAATGGAATGAGATCGCTGGTAAGACCTTTTGCTTACTGTATCGTACATGAAGTCTTCCCTGGTGACTTTTTTCAGACATCGTCGAGGCCTTCGAGAATCATCGGCGGTAGGAGTGAAGATGTCACCATTGCCACCCGGATCTTCTTGTTCAGTGAAAGGAGAGGGAGACTCAGTAACTTCCATTTTTATTTCTTCCTCCGGATTAGGCTTTGATAAATTTGCATCTTCTTCTACGACACTACTACTGCCTTTGTCTTCTGGCAAATCTCCGTTCATAAACTTAGCCATGACCGGTGTTAGAGTTATGCTACTTGGCAAATTAGTTAGGGAAGGTAACTCGGCAGGTTTTCTTTCTGTAGACTCGGGCGGTTTTGAAAAATGGAAAGATAGTTCTGGTCGGCGTCTTCCTGGTCTTTGCTTTCCAATAACTACCTTCGGCTGTGGCCTTTGAGATTTCACAGATAATAAATGAGAACTCAGCTTTCCAACTTCCCGATTAAAATCCTGAGCAGATGAAGTCTGGATTAGACCGGTATTACTTGATCCTACTTTTAAGTGACTAACAACGCTGTTAGTTGACGATGAATTCATCTGTGGGTGGGAATTGACGGATGCTGTGCTCGTTGTCACAGGATTTAATTCTGGCATTATTTTGTTTTTCTTAGAAACGACCAAAGGAATGATAGTTCCTCGTTCTCCCCGCAGTAACTGAGGTAGGGGTGGTATGGGTCGTTTTTGACTGGAGATTACTGGATGCTTAGGTTTAAATCCAATGGTTTCGGAATGGGAACCATTTTCAGTTGGTTTGCTAAAAGATCCTAAGTTGCGAGCAGAACAAGCTCTCATGTGAGCAGCTATTTTACTCGGAGAAAACTTTTTGGAACAAAATTTGCACGAATTGTCTCGGCTTCTTAGCTGAGAAGTTGATATCGTAGAATTTCCTTCTAGATTTAAGTTCATAGAACCTCTGCAAGACGCGATGTGCCCTCCTAAAAGCGATAACAATAAAATGGTACCACATTTGGGACATATTCCCGTACTTATGCGACACTCGTGTGCATGCGTCTTCATGGTTTCCACATCTTCAGACAAAAATGTCTTGTTGCATTCAACACACAATAGTAATGAATTATTTCCACCTTGTTGTAACAGTTCAGTGCCAGTCGCGTATTTTTGAGAGGGTACCCTATGCTCTCTGTGCAAATGGACCATTAACTCTTTGGCAAACTTGTAAAACTGTAAACAGTACAAACAAATGAATACTCCATGAACTTCTTTTGCGTGAAGAAAAATTGAAGAGATATCGCGTTTCAAATTGCAAGTTGAACATTCGAACAGGTATGATTCTATATCTTCAACTGTAGCTATATTTCGTCTTCGATCAAGCAAATTTCCATTCAATGGATGAACAAAATTAAAACGTGGTGGCGATGCACTGATACTTGAGCCTGCATTACTGCTGGACGACGACGGAGATGTTACTAAACTTCGTTCTGCCACTGTTAAGACTCCTTTCGGACTGATATTTTTCTTCGCCTCGGATTTATTCCGATTACGATCCACCATGACGACAATTTGTTTTCTAATAAAAAAGTATCGTAAATAATAATTACAACATCAACGACCAAACTCCAATAAATCAATAAAACAGATAATGCAGTGGATAGGTTACATGAAGATACTTAGTTAATAGAAACGCTTTATTCTATTTCATTAACTTACTCAACAGCAGCGGACGATGGCTTGGTAGCATTTGATTTCGTAGTAGATTTCTTCAATGTATGAAGTGGGCGTATACCGAACCCCCTACATGCGTCAGTATCTGAGTCCGTCATTTCCATTGTTATTCGGATGTACCTCCAAATGCAAGGAAATAGTTCAACGTCTACTTCAATCCATTGGCAATTCCTCTAAAAATTCCCATAATCTGTAAGAAAATCAAAAAAATGTTATGATATTATAATATTTTACGATCAGTTGAACTTCTGTCTTACACTAATCGGAATAAAGTTCCAAAATGACCAAATTAGCTGAAATGATGCAACACATTTGAATAAACCAGATCATTTGACTACTGCGATGCCTACCATACTAGCACACAAAGTTGCATTATAACACTTGCAAACATAAGAATACAACCAATTTCTATGCTAATTTATCTACGTGTCTTGACTCCTGACAACAAAGTTGTAATTTTTATTTAAGCGATTTTGATATAGAAACGAAATAATTCGAGCATCAAATTTTAGAATTTTTAAGATTCTGCATCCTTCACCCCCGCTTCAGATATTTTCTGATACAATTAAAAAGAAATAGGAATTGATAGAGAACAGTAATTTTCAAAATTAAATCGACAAACTGAATTGAGATAATAATGTAGAAAAAAATTGAGTTTAATTTTAATGCAGACAAAATCAGCGTTATTGTCGCTGTTAGTGAATTAGTTGAAGTGATAATAACAGTAATATTTTTTCTTTTTAATGTCAAATCATTAATATTAATCGTTACACGCAACCTTACTAAACGGCTACACAATATTTAAACATTCACACAGTCACAATTTATATTGTAAAATTGTTGAAGTTGAATTTCTGTTAATTGGTGGTGACCGTTTTCTGAATTAATCCAGAAAACGGTCACCACGTTGACACCACGTTAGAATTTTGCAGTCAGAGAAATATCAACACTCATTACAATAATTTGATTACAAAACGTAGCACAGAAATCAAAAAATTTCCTTCTAACATCAAATAAAATCTCGCAATAGCAAATTTGCAACTAAAAACGCAAATAAAAACTGGGTATATTTTATCCCTCAATTTGGAGAAGAATAAAATCAAATATAAGGTGTCATTGCAATATTATTACAATTTGAACTTTTCTTGTTTATACAGTTATACAAAATGGAACACAACTTATTTCTCACGAAATATTTCCATCTTTCTGTGTTAACGCGTCATAGTAAAAACATTCAGAAAAAGACAAAAAGTATATTGCTACCCAAATTTACTATTTGAAAATTATTGAAACACTGAAACAAATTAAAGAAGTAAAATTCTAGTTACGATTATGATCAAAGTTGCTTGATGAAATGCCGAAATATTTAGGGATCGACTGGGATGATGTAAATATTAAAAAACAACAATTGATTTAAGGCTCTTCTGTTAACTCGTGACTTTGTTAATGAAAGTTAGCACGAACTGAAAGCCTCAACGTTCGCACAGCCCATCCAACATCCAACAAGCACACTAAATACAAAACTTGCTGCTTTAACAACTGAAACCACTTGGCTCGCTTGTTGGTTGTTGGGTGCAGGTTGGCGTCATGGTTTGCCGTCGGAAATTCGTCATTCGTAATAAACGCACCGTTTAGCTATTTTTACGACGAGAACTGCCATTATATAATAATCGCCAATTGTCACAAGTCTACACAGTCTACACAAAAGCAAATTAGTCATTGATGAAAACTCCGTCGAAGAAATAATGACAAATGAGTGACAATTAACTATAAAACCCAACCAATTGAACCAATGTTATTCCAACTTTAAAAATCAAATAAGTTAACCTGAATATTATAAAGTTAAAAAAATAAACATTTCTCAGGGAAAAAACCTCCAACAACTTACAAAAACCACCATCCACAAAAGCAACGGAAGGAACACAATAAAAACCGATTTAAAAGAAAGACGGCTGCTGGTGCCCTGACACAAAAAACCCAATTTCCGAATTGTTGACGAAAAGGGACGGATGTACTAACTACTACGAACGACGTGTTATCAATTACACATTACATTCTTTTTTAAACAACCAGTATGCATCTTCTTTTAAATTTCCTACACACAGTTTGTAAAGTAAAAAGGGAGAAACTCACGGGTACTTTTTCAAACTGACTGGAGCAAGTGACTTTGAACTGAACATGCATTCACTATGAACAAAAAACGACACAAAAATGACAAAACAATGACGAAACGAAGAATAAAATAGCCGAATTCGCACACTCACACGTTAAAAAAGATTTGAAAATTGCTGTGGTGTTAGTGAAGTTGTTTGGTTGGAGACGTGACGGAGGTGGTTGTAGACGAATGCACAGTCACACAGAGACAGTCGTAAAAGTCCCCCTCCCTCGCTGCACTTTACTGGCAACAACCACACTCTTTTCAATGTACAACCCAAGCTTAACTTAAACTCGTCATAATTACAATTAAAAACTAAACTATTTCACAGTGAGTTGTTGTGTGATTTCAAATGAATGTACACATACACAAACAACGCCACTGTGTGCCACAGAAATAATATTCGGATGTAATATCGTAGCTAGAGAATTTATTAATGTTTATGACGTTGAGGACACGATAGGCTTTGCTTTGTGTCGCTCCTGTATGTATAAATGGTATTATAGCCAAGGCAGAGACACAGCCAGGCTCTACGCGTACAGGAGCTCTGCTATCTTGTCCAAGTAGTGCAACTCCACAGAGGTAATAATATTCCTAGGACTCCTCCATACTTTGCCTGGCGATTGTGGCAGTGGTGGATAGTCTGGATAGTGTGAAGTTGAGAGAGCTTGAAATTATAAGCATGGGCAAAAAGCCATGCCTTGACTCTTGCGTCATTTTTACAGTACTGCAGGGGCATCTCATAGCATCTAAAAGGCTGGCATAGGTTTTTGGGTTCTCTCGTCTTTTGCCTTGCGTCGACTCCACACTGCCTCAACTTCCACTCCTGCTTGCGCCTTCGCCTTGCATAAACGGACCATCAGGCGGGTAAAATACCTACAAGAATATCTAGAGAACACGTCTCCTATGCTCTATCCCAAAACTCACGCTACACAGTCAAACAACACAGCCACTCAATATATTCAAACTCACACAATTCACACACACGCTAACATTCAGCCAAAGCCAAGTAACCAACTCCTACAGTAGTTTTAGAGGCAGGCTAAAAAAGAGCTCCAAGCCATCCGCCACAATTACGTGGTCTTCCAGATTCATAATTTCAGAGACCACCAAACTCTTTCTCAGAACAGCCTATGAAAAGTATGGGTATGGTAAAAGTACCAATCGGGAAAATAAAAGTCCACTATATAACGGAATTACGAATAAGCTTAGGAAAAATATCGATAACGAAGGACTTAACGTAAATAATTTCTATTCATTGTTTAAATCATTTGATGTTGTTAAATGTAATTTAATTTTCTATGCCATTACTGAAATTGTTCATTTAAGACAACTGAATTAATATTAAGTAACTTTCTTTCTAAGAAACAAACATTTGTAAAATGATAATATCTGTAAGTGATTGTAAAGGCTACGGCCATATCAATCGATGAATAAACACTATTATTATTATTATATTATTATTATGAAGAGTATGGGATGGACCAGATAAAACGCATAGGATAGCATAGGGGTGACAACAATTGGAATTATATAAAATGCTCTTAATTGTAAAATCATACAACCGGTCAGGCCCATGACGCCCATTTTGGTAGTAACTCCCTCAACCTGACCTTTCGGACTTTCTTATGAGTTGAAAGTCTCAGAGTGATATGAAATGCTGGTGATGAAATCGAATCGTTGAGAGCACTAGAGAGTAAAGCTACATAACACAACGCAACAGCAGGCAATAAGGGACGAAAAAGCCTGGATATAATACCTACATGCCACTTTTCACTGCACTGGATACAAATAAAACACAACATAATATCGATGTATCCCTTTATCTGGATTTCACTCCATGTACGTGAAGTGCAGTGTGGAGTGTATTCCTCTATTGCCTATTACACTTTTCAGCTATAGGCAATTGTGCGCTACCCAACAAACAGTTTGATACATCGCATTGTAGCGTTGCGTTTTGCGTGGCTGATGCATGATGCTATGCTGGAAGCTTAAAACGGCCTTTCTTCATACGTTAACGTTAGAGATTCCCTTTATGCCTGTGCATATATTCCACTATGATAAACTACATTTTATTTACATAGCAGGCAAAACACATTACCTACTATATTTTCCTACTGCTTGGATTGTGAGTGCATGTTGACGTTGGCTGCGTGGACTCTTCCCTCGTCTCCTGTCTGCACGGCTTCGGCTATGCAATGTTCCGGCTCGGAAAAACTCGGCAAATTCTATCCGCTTTCATGTTGGTCCTCGCTTGGGTCTCTTTTCTGACAAATACAAATGCAATATACCGTGTGAGGCAGTCAACGAGCGTTTCTCGCGAATTCGAAATAATATTGCTATGTTAAAAGTTACTTGATGTAATTTTTATAATATTTTGTAATGGGTGTATGAACATTCATTCTGCTCAATGAATGCTCAATCATCTCTAAAATGCACTCTGCGCACTAATTCAAAACTTAACCCCCTTGCTAACTATTGTGGTTTGCCTAATTACAGACGGGCATTGCCCACTTTGTAATTAATATTTTATACTCTCATTTGCCTTTAGACTTTTCCATTGTTTCGCCAAAAACAAAAGGATGAGGCGTTGTACAATGTGTTTGGACGTGCAATATTACGTTATTATTTGAAATACCCAGTTGGCTTTACTTCTTTTCTTACAGTGCATTGGTCTTAAGAACATTAATAAAAATCATAATATTTAGCTGGTGTCATTGACAAGCCAGGTGGGATTGGATCCAATCCCTGGTGTCAGATGTCAGACAGAGCCCACCAATTATGGGCGGGACGGCTCTGATGGGCTCTGACACCACCAGGGCAGGGGCAAGGACTAGATCTAAACGGTCGGCTCGAATCCCATCCGTCGTTTTAAATTACGGCTGCTGTATATCTTAATCTTGTTAAGTAAAAGTGGGGACAATTAGCGGAAATGCACGTTCTGCAGAACCTTTCATTAAATTATTGCAAAAATTAGACGAGTAGACAGAAGCATTTTAAAAAGAGTGAACTGTAGTTGATTTGGAATTATTTTTCCAGAAGTTTGGCTCAGATTTCTATCAATCTTTTTTAATCCAAGCGCTGAATGGCGTAACTTACTATGCAACCGCTACCTTGTGGTCGTTAAGGGCAAGCAATATATTTATGTAAGCATTATAATTTTAGGATACAATTTACTTTCTCTTACGTAAGAGAGAAAGTAAAGGAAAAGTCAGTGGTGGTATCCTAACTAGAGTGCCGTCAAATCAACTGTAAGTTAGCCGAGACTCTCCGCCAAAATTATCGCTTTCAACCAAATAATTTTATAGACGATGGCGATCGATGAAAGAACACAATTTGAATATGAACTTACACGACAAATATATTTCAAATTAATAATACATAATATTTTCAAAGTGGTGGAGCTTTAACCCATCTTCCCACAGTTCATACTGTATAACTGCATATTTTATGTAATAAAATGGCTACTATACTCTTGCTGGTGTTATCTCCTATCATATGTCATGTAAGCCACCAATTATGTGAAGGTCGTGAAATCTTGCTATGCTTATGGTAATCACACAGGGGTTTCCAATACGGATATCCCTTAACTTATGAATTTCTTGGAATCTGAAAGTGGAAGTTTGTTTTTATAATCATAATTTCATTATCATAAAATGCATGAAAATCCCTCCATACAAAGTGGAAAAAATGATGTGGTACAAGCACAACTAAGTAAAATTTTCTTTTCCAATTATTTGAAGATTATGTCGTAGCTTAGATCATAAAAATTTATTTTTTAACATATTAACCATACTAATTAGCTTTATCTGCTCAAGAGCCGCTGTATCATTATAGAAGCGTATGATGAATATGAATTGATAATAAATTTTATGAAAAACCGAATTTCCTGTGTAATGAAAGTTCGTAAAAAAATGTAGTGTCTACTAGAGGTGGCAACGAGTCGGATTTTTCCCACTCAAGCTTGACTCCAACTCGTTATTTTAACGAAAACTCCAGCTTTAGCTCGAAAAAGGCTGAAAATTTGCGAACATTTAAATTTGTAAAATTTATACATTTTACACAATCTCGCTAATCGCGCCATGCTTTAACCCGGTTCTAACTCGGCTCGAAAATTGTATAAAAATCCAACTCGGTTCGTTGCCACCTCTAGTGTCTACACATACTTTGAAACTTTCCATCTGTATTAGCATTTGTGGGCCATCATCATTTTATTCTGGAAAGTGGAAAGCCATTTAATAACTTTACTTCGTTTCATACAAGGAAATGCAAATATTGCGTGTTTTCCGGTGTACACTTTAACGTACCTTCAACTTTAGTGCACCATCGGTGCATTCTGCCTATTTTACGCCGCACTGTTTGTAACTATTGCAAAAAATGGCAAAAGTTTCATGAAAGCGTATTAACACAAAACTAAAATATTTTATTTATCAGTATCTTTACTTTCATACTGTTACACTGTAATTTATGTCAACTGAATGTTGATGCTATTACTTTTAATTCAGCACATAATATTATCAAATAATATTATCGAGCATGCTATAGGCATAAATGCTAGTCGTAATCTTGACTTTCCTTCATAATTATATAGCAGGCTTTCTTTAGCCAATGTAATTTCTGGGGTTGTCTGTTGTCTCAAATGTCTCTTGTCTGTACATATTACATAACTGTCTTCAATTTGCTGGAGAGTTTCATTAATTGCAGTATTATTGAGCTGAAATGCAAGGTAATAATAAAATTCCAATGTTAATAAATGACTACTATGTTGAAACTGGGCGTTTAGCGTCCGTATACTCACTTTATTTCATGATAAATTCCATAGCACATTTATGACCAAAAGTAACAATAAGCAATAAAGTGAAAACCACGTCGTCGTCTGGTCATGTGATTTCAAGCTGCAATTTGGCAGCGTCATTGTTCAACTCTTTCGCTGTCTCAATTCTTTGACGCCAATTTGCTAAAAATGTATGTTGCAAAAACTCAATATGAACTGTCGTATACAGTGGCACGTTTCAATAGGTGTGAGTTGTGAGACTGAGAATAATGCGCTATTCTACTCGTCTTGAATGGAATTGAGGCAGAGTGAGATGAAGTTGAAGGAAGCAGAGCAGAGATCGATCAAACTTGAAATACTTAGAAATATGGATCATTATTAGAGAAACGAATACTTGTGAAAAATGTCCACCAGTAGTATATTGTTAAGATAACGACGAAGAAGAAATCATTCAGTATAAACTTTGTTTATAAATCTTGAAATCTCAAATCCGGAACCATTCGGGCACGGAGAATTCACTCCACATTCACACTTATATATTGCTTAGCGATTGAGTGATGCTCTATATTCTTACGGTTAAAGTTGTAGATCATAGGGAGGAAAGGGATGCTCGTCCGTAATGCAGCTAAGCTTAACAGTAGCATTGAAATGATATATTCAATGTTAAAAATATTTTGTTTCAAGATAGGAATATTTAAAACATGAACAGTTTAAAAAGTGTTAGTCGTGCTAAATTAGTATGAGGTATTTCATGCAATATTTTTTAAATTAACGGTAATGTCAGAATGAAACATTTTCTTCGCACGAATTCAGATTTCAAAACGGAAACAATTGTTTCCGCAGCAGTATATGAATAAAACAATTAAAATGGTGGACTACGGACAATGTTTTTTTTGTCGTTCAAATGGGGACTGGGCATCGGTTATAGCAATTCGGTCCAGTCGGCTGCATTTCAACGTTTCAACGCACCGCTTTCTGGATATCTGAAAGACTGCACTACTGCACTTATAGGTAGGTTAGGTATAGGTGTTTAAAAATTAAATTTGCTGAATGATAATTGATGATGTAATTGTCAGGGTGCTTAGCTGTGATGTGACCTTAATCTTGCTGACATTTTTTATTTATAATTAAGAGAATTCAAATTATAATAATCTATATGTGATTTGCTCCATAATATTTAAAATAAGGTGGCGGGTCTTATTGTTAATTGTTAGTACTGCTTGACCCACAAGGGCGTACCCAGGATTTGGTAATGTGGGAAGCACGACTGGATAAAGATGCAAAAAGATTATAATTTTTTTAAATACATGTGGTACCTTGGGCCTGACATTGCCCCTTTTTCGAATTTTGGGTTATTCATGTGCCTTCAGTGCCTCTATGGAAGGTACGCCCTTGCTAGTCTAAAGATCATTACTATTACAAGTAAATATTTGTAAATTATCGCAAAAAACATAATTTGTCAAATATGAAGTTGTTGAAGGTGAAGTATGTAAATAGATGTCAAAATAGTCTCACAATTTAGAAAGAATAATAAATCGTTTAGCAATAATAAGTAGTTATGTGGTATTACTGGTATTATTATTTTACATGTATCATTGTATTGTACGTAATTTTAATGAATGCTTTTTTGCCATTGTGCCCATTGTCAATTATTAGTTAGTTATTTCCCAACTATGCATTTTAGCTTGATTTCAATTTTATATCATTTTAGTTTTTAATTTTGTTTTATTGGTCCCACATTTTTGGGACAATTGAAAACTGTATTTTTTGTATAATGATGCAATAATGTCAATGTTTTATTTAGTTTTATGAGTAGAATTGACAGTAAAATCGTATCATAATTGTCTTAAATCAATACAAATGTATACTTATTTTAATATATAATACAGTTGGTAAAACTTGTAAGGTCAATGCAAATATGCATTATTGATAAATTGATAAATATTAAATACTCGTACAAGTACATCAGTACATGTACATCATGCATACACAGGCTTGAATATTTTCATGCTGTTTCAACATTCATGGAAATAATAACATGGCAGTGCAAGAAAAATTGCTCGTGGAATGTTTTCGACTCTATTCCAGTTTACTTCTTTTAGATTGCAAAGATCCTTCGCCACTTTGTGAGTCTTCACTTGCAAACGTCCCAACGTAATCCAAGGGTCCCTGAGAATCGCTAGTGATGGAAAAACCTAAATAATAATAAAGTCCTAATAAAATCAAATATTTCGACAAACATTTTTAAATATCTAAATATAAGGTACAAACTACTTGTACATTTCTATTTTGAATCGGTTGTAAAAATACGCTTAATTACAGTAACTATTCATTTATCCTCTTTGTCTTTGTAACGACCTGAATAATAATAGTAATTAAAACATAACAATCGTATACCGTCATTAAAAATAACAATTAATTTAATGATTAATTTGAAACTATGGGTTATGCAATTATGTAGCAATAATGTCGTTAAATAATAAAATCGTTGGCGGAATTTGTTTTCATTATAGATATAGCGTGTGTAACTAATTAAATGGGACTTTTTTTGTATAACAAAATACAACTTTTGTGAAGGTATTTCACCTCTCTTTTAATTGGCCATTGTCACATTCACAAGAGAATGGCGGACGAAGAGAAAACAAAATTTTTGTTCATTCAAAGCAATAATTTCAATACGAAAATTAATTAATTTTCATTCGACAATTTGGTTCTGTAAGTAAATGGTAAACGTAATTTAATTTGTGAATCGTAATGGCCTTGACTTCGTTTCAATTAATTTGAATGTCTCACCACGGAATGAATTATATTAAGGCATTTTTTCTATATGAATACTACGAAAAGGTATAATACAAAAAATTCTTTGGCTGTGTGGCATGGTCTGAAACCGAACTGATTTCTCAAAGCAAAATTTCGATTACTGCATTGATGCATCTACATACAGTATATATGGATATGTAAGGGTGTGGATAGTTTGTATTTTGTCATACATTTTTCTATAGAAATTTTCATTTTGCTTCGATACCAATGTTATAACAATAATGTTTTTCAAAGAAAGCAAACACATAATATACTACCCTCAAGTGTAATGTAAATATAAATTTATAAACTTGGAATTGAGTATAATTCTATTAACGCTACAAGATAACGTTTACGTTATAAAACAATTATTATTAATTACTTACTAGTATTGGAGTCTTCTCCCATTACTACACTTGCAGGGGGATTTTCAGGGACAAGCGGCCTTTTTGTAGGGATTTCTTTGTGCTTTAATTTTTTCTATTAAATTTTCCAGATTAAATAAAGTCAATTTAAAGGGCATCGTGTAAATTTTTTTAAGTAATTAAAACTTACATCTGCAGATACTACAGGAACCCATTTGTATATTCTCATAGTTGTTTCCCCAAGCGTAACCCACTTTTTTTCCCTGTACGAATAATAAATAATTACGATTCAGGGTAAATCATTGTTGTCAAATATGACCTTTATTTTAACAGACTAATTTAGAAATGAATAGGCTGTGGATTGCAGACTTAGTATTAAATTTCCACGAGCTATAACGATTGCATTATAAACGAAAAGTGAGTTGAATTACCAATGTCGGACTTTGTCCACTACTTGCATAACTCTTTTGATGTCATCTTTAGCTCTACTCCTCGTTTCCGCTCTCACAGACCTAGACATAATTTATTTACAAAATGTAGCACTGAAGAGTTTGATCGGAAATTTTGAACAAATTTTAACTGGACTGTCAATTAGAGTAATTAAAATAAACAATAAATGTTTATATAATTCGTTCACTCGATCAATTACATTAAAGTATTGACTTTAATTTTCTAATGTCCTATAATTTATGTAGATAGAGGGAGAGAAGACAGGAACATCAAATGCCTCGCATAAAACAATTTTTAACTCGAAGTTTTCTTAAGCAACCATAGTAACTAATGGCCAAAAAAGTAGTAACTCCACACTTTATTCGCAGTTTGCAGGAGGAATTACTTAAATTGGATGGTACTAAAAAATGTTTCAAATAAAACGGTAAACTCAGAATGAAATCGGATACTTTTGGAAGGTATTTTATTTTTGTATAGCGTTGTAAAAATGACATCGGAAGACCAGAACTTTATAATTCAATATTTTCTTCGTTCTCAAATCTCTCAAATCTCCATCTTATTGTTTAGAGTTACTGTATGCGTATGTAGGGCTGTGGTTAGAGCATTCATTCCCGGGAATTTCGTTCCGGGCAATTTTTCCCGGGAGCGAAATGCTTTTTCCCGGAACGAGATGCTTTCGAATTCCCTGTTAAATCATCACGATGAAGAGCTTTTTTTCATTAAAAATATTAAAAGGCTTTAGTCATTTTTAACTCAGCAATTTAAAGAATTTCCGATTTAGAAAGCAGCCCTTAAGCGATTGTAAGCAACTTTGTAGATGAGATGCTTATTTAATGATGATATGACACATATCATCTTTGCTTTTTAAGATTTTATTTTTAAAATGAGAATTAAGTTGAGATTTGCTATAACGTTTTTTCAGTTTGAATATTTTAAATACATACTTTGGGATTTAAAAGTTTTTATATAGCTTGAAATGGCTTTTTTTCATTTAACTGTGATGTAAATATTGTATTTATTAAATATATATTCAATGATATTTAACAAACGAATATATAACTGCAAAATACTATATAAATTTCCCAACAAATCCCGGGAATTTCCCGGGAATGGGCAAGACGTCCGGGAAATGAATGCTTAAGCTGTGGTGCCGCGCTTCTGCCATAACATATTCTGAACATCCACCTTAAAATAAAATACTCACGGCATACCAACTTATGCTTCAGTGTGTTTGTATTCAGATACTTCTTTATGTAGATTTGTAGATATGCGTCCTTCAGAAGTAAGATTCCTGCAAATGAGAACATCGCTTTGATGTGCATTTAAAGACTTCGCATTTATACGAATCCTTCCTGTCAAGTTTTCCTAACAGTCTTGATGACAATTTTATCGATCTATCGATTCGCTAAATCGGTAATATTATTTTCTTCCTCTTTTTTATGTGAAGCATTGGTTTGTAAATACAACTACGAAATCTCTTAGAGAGGAAATAATTATGTCTCTATGCATTTATACATGGAAGTCAAATAAATCTATCGCAAACAATGGCGTATCTAGAATTTGAAAATCATGGAGATAGAAATCTTGTGGGAGGGCTGCATATTATACAAAACGGCGTTTTTTGCGGCCCTCTGCCGCAAAATAACCAATTTTTGCTTAATCTGAGGTAGCGGTCCTTTGCCTCCCCTAAATTGATGATTTTAAGACATGCGTTAATGTGTTACCTTACACTTCCTAAAATCAATGATAATAATACTAAACCAGTAAATTCAAACTTATGCATCCTTGCCGTTGAAATAGCATTTCTTACCTCTTTTTGTATGCAATGTACAATACAAGGGCGTATCTACGTATGGGTAAAGTAAATACGAATTTTTCCGGTGTTAACTGTAATTTTATACCTCACTAGGAAATCGAAAACCCTTCATCTATCGCTTTAGTTATTTTTTATTGAAACACTTTTATTGAAATATTTGATTTGATTGAATTCGCCCAAAAATATTAAAATTGTGATTTCAGTACAACTTAACCGTGAAGTCTAACAACAATTACACCTTGCACCTTTTAAATACGTATAATATTGTTATTATCTATGTAAAATATGTAGCTGCATTATTCGAAATATTTTGAACCGACAATGTTTAAATATAAATGAAAAAAATCATGTATATCATTTTTTCATTTCATTTGTTCACATGATGTTGCTTTATCTGCAGTAAAAGGATCCTGCAATATATTATTCCAAATCATTTATACAACTCTATTTCAAATAATTAGTTAATTTTACAATTTATAAAGTATTAATTAAATGTGATTTATAATTTATTTTATTGCTGTGTTTTACTTATTGTTTGCTTTTTTAATTCTCTATTTTTGACACAAATAATAAATATATGCAAAATCATTTTTCATTTATTTTCTTGAAATGAAATGATAAATGAAATGAAAAATTTATTTATACGAGCAGTAAATGTAGGATAAATATTGGCATTGTCATCAAACGTGTTATCATTGAAGCTAATTTGTGTAAGTACGACACGGCGTAGACATAACTCTTTCTTATTACTAAATAAAAAATCGAAGTACGTAAAATAAAAAGAAATAATTCACACGATCTATGAACAAAAGAATAAATTTGATGCTAAAATAACGATTTTTCAATTTATCCCAGTATGAATAAAATATACATATAAAGAATAAAGTTATTACGGCTTATTTACTGCATTTGCTCAGACTATGAGGATGAACCATCTAACTTTATCATTTAAGATGAATCTCGTTAAGAAAAGGAAAACACTTTCTAAAATTAAAAGTCAAATTATATTTATTTAAATGTCGCAAGTTCATTGTCAATGATGCACAGCATCGGATTCACTGATGAATTATATTTATTGCTAGCGAATGTTGGACAGACGATGAAATGATTTAAGGATAAAATTGGCAAACTAACAGAAACCATGAAAAGGTAAATATTAAAACAATGGAATGACAACAGTATAATTCGTTTTCACTATAAATTTTATTAAAAGGCGCACTAATCATTGTGATCAAAGATTACATGAGGAGCAAATTTAAGGCAGCTAGTCTTTTCCATTTCACACGACGAGTAATAATAATATTATTACTAGCTTTGTATTCAATTTATATCAGTGTACAATAAACGAACAACAGAAAAACAAATTTTTGATCAACAAATGTAATTAGTACTCTAGGAAAGTTTCGGCAATAGAATTAATACCAAAAAACATACTGGTGTTTGTTAAACTTCGCTAATTGCTACAAGTAAACTATTTATACAGTACATTAATATCAGGAGCAATAAATAAATAATAATGACAACGACATTACTAACAAAACAGTACTTTGTTTACACTTTCATACACGCAATACGATTAGTCATTAATTTACACTTGATTTGCAGCAGTACTTTTCATAGGAAAGTTTTGTTACCTACGTATCTCCCATAAGTTTGACATGATAAACAGTTTACTCTAACAAATGGATCAGAATAAAAAACTTTTGTTTACCTCGTTTCTTATGTTCACACAGGCTTCCTCTTATATACTTGAAAATCACAAATACTGTTTAAGAACCTGGAACAGTGTTCACAAACAAGTAAAACCTCAAAACCTGAATCAGTAACAGTGAAAGGTATACTACGCTGATTGTTGTATAATAAAATTAATTCAGCCAGCTCATAATAATATAACTAGTAAGTGAACAATTTATTTTAGTTGTGTCGCAAGTCAAAACATTGTTGTAGTAGACAACAGTTTATTTTATTTTGACTCGTCGTAATGTGTAGATGTACGTAATTTGAATAATTTTAAATGTATTTGTTACAACTTCATAGACTGTATTTTATTTAAGTGAGGCTATAAAAATGATATTACTTACATTGAATAACTGTAATACAAAGTGGCTGTATTTTACGTAAAGTAAATTCTATAAAAACCATTTTAACAATGTTTCCAAGAAACAATTAAATACCCAACTAACAAACCGAAAGTTAATATACAATAACAAAGGAATCATCCACAGAGGACGTCTGAATTTCCAAGAAGGAATGAATAAGATCAGATGCTGTACTAATAACTATGTATGTATACAGGAATTAAAATACTTCAAACAACGGACTTTAAATAACAAAATGGACACACTATTCCCTACTAACTACAAACATGGGCATTGGGCACTCTGTACTAACAACTAACAAGTAATACGGTAATGAATTCCTGAAAAATCTAAGTTTCGAAATTCATCTATCGCAGACGTCATAATGGACGATTCCTTCTAGAAGCCAATAGTTTAATATTAGTAGACAGAGACAGAGGTGAATTTTAGAGTCTTCTTAGAAACTGTCTAGATTTAATTTACCTAGTGCTTATGTGAGGTACAATCGGTGGTAGTCGTTGGCTCCAAAAGCAGCATTACATTTGGGGCACTTTCTCTGACGAGTCTCATAACGTGTTCGTAAACAATCAAAACAAAACACATGGAAGCACTTAATAAGAACGGCGTCTTTTCTCTTGACCTTGCAAGAAGGACAAGTCAATGTTTCTTTATATTCTTTTATTTCTTCTTGCAATACTTCATCAGTATTCCCCGCGATTTCAATCTTGTTTAGTCTTTCAATTTTCTTTTTATACATTCCTATTTCTTCCTGAAGTCGTCGCAATTTGTATGCCTCAGCCTCCAGGGCTGAAGTTTTCTCACCCACTGTTTGTTGCGCGTCCTTCATTTGGGTGTGATATTTCTCTGCAAAATTCAGATTATAAGTCACTTCATTACTTGGGCATTCTTACATTGTCAATCTCAATCATCAAGAAAGTAGACGCGTCACCATAATGAAAAAAGGAAAGTCATGGTCTTAATCAGTTTAAACTAATAAAAATGCATACCAAGATGAAGTTTAAGGTCAGCTGCGGATTGAGCACTTTCTATGGCTTTTCTCTTGTTAACCTCCATTGCACTTTGGCGAAGATGAGCTTCTCTCTCAAAAGCCTGAATGTTGCTAAGTAGCAGTCTTTCTTTCTCTTCCAGCTTTCTAACCACCTGATTTTGAGCTTCTATATGTTTTGACAATGTTTGGATCTACAAAAACGAAGAAAAACAGAAGTTATTCCCCATTCAACAGCAAATTCCATATATAATGATGATGAGGGTCTATTGGTCTATTGTACACAGTAATTCTAAAAAAGTACTCACTTGTTCTTGAAGAAGTTCTTTTTCTTCTCTCGCTAACTTTTGAAGCTGATTGGATTTAATTCGGTCGGACATTAACTTGAAATTAGCATCATCCTTTTCTCTTAGCTGTTGAATAAGCCTTGAATTCTGCTCTTGCATGTCTTCAAAAGCTTGACCCGTAACTTCCATTTCACTAATAAGAGCATCTTCTTCTTGCTTTTGGGCAGTGACTTGTCGCTGCAAACAGTGAACTTGGTCTTCCAACTGTTTAATTTTCTTTAAGGCATCTTCGTCAGCTAACTTCTTTCTCTCTTCCTTTTTATTTTCCTGAAGCTTTTTCACCAGCAGCTTTAATTCCTCCAACTCCACGCGACACTTTTTCTCAGAAGCCATTAATTGAACCTTGTCTCGTTGGTCTTTACTCGCACCCTTGTACATATCCAGCAGGAGTTTCATCTCCCTTTGATCATTTAAGGCTTTCCTGTAAACAAAAAACAAAGCTTGTACAACGCATTAAATGACAAATTTAATTATGACAAGTTAGGAGAGCAACATAATCAAAATATGCATATTGCATTAAACATTTTCGAAAAAATCGAGAAAGATATTATAACTGCAACAATTTGCTTTAAACATTTTCGAAAAAATCGAGAAAGATATTATAACTGCAACAATTTGCTTTAAACATTTAAGGAAAATATTTGCACACAAATTAATACACTACATTAAAATAAATTGATAACGAAAAACAATTTTTAGACAACATAATGATCCACGAATTTACAGTATAAGGCTTTAAAGCTGCATGCAACGTGCAAAAAATAAAAATACCTTTTGTCAAAAACTTGCAATTAATTTTTTAAACTGTCAGACAATAAACCAAAAAAAATGAAAGTGAATATACCCACAAGACAGCTAGACACATTTCTACTTTTAAAATATTCAACACATTACGGATTACGAAGTGAGTGAATTGTATTCCAATCCAACGATAATGTAATTGAAGCAGCTCTGTCGAGAATGAAAGAGTGCTCTAGTACTTGCCTCATCCTCATGCACAAAATTAGGGAAAATTCACTTGTATTCAGCTCATTCACATATTATTACACAGTCGAAATACATCTAGAGACATTACGTCTACTTAAGACAATGAAACGGATACGGGTCGACGTAAATACGCACTGAATTATTGTACAAGGGGTAAGCAGTAACTTGACTCAATATTGTAAAAGCGTGAAATTATTGGTTGCTGGAATTTCGTTCTGTTTTGTGCACAAAGATGAGGAGTAACGTACTTTAACTGAGACCTCAGTTCCTTTATGCAGTCTGATTCCGATTTTATCCGAGTCCCAATTAGATTTTTCCCTTCCCGTTTAATGACTTCATTTCTAGGAGGTATTGAAGATCCTCCGGGAGTTGCGTTTGGCGGTGTCTTAAAAAATAAAACATTCGGCAACATTAAATATAAATTACTTCATTTTTCAAATTATAATTCATTTCATAAAATAATTTTCAGCATCTATCAAGCGAGTGGAGAATTTGAGTAGAATGTGGAGAATGAAAAGCGATAGGTAAGAAAAATAAAACCCATTAAAAGAACATCAACTAGTACTAAAACGAAAAACATGGACAAACTAATTAAAAGATTTAAAACAAGTGAAAGCCTCCAAATTGACGTTAAGATTGAATAAACAGTAGAACTATCGACTCAAAATTGAAATCATTCAATGATGGATTCGTATTTTACAACAGAGCAGTCATAATTAGTTTTTAAAAGTCGTCTGAAGTTATATTTCATTGATTTAGGATTGAAGAAAGGACATCTACATCACAAAATCAATAGCCAAATGGTCTTTACCAATAATAAAACGTTACTTTAGCAGCGTAAACATCTACACAAATTTTAAATTGATAAAACACAACAGAATAGTTTATAATGAACTTTTTGTACGACCTATTCGTAATATTCATAAACAATCATTGTATTGTGAATGTGTATGCCCTATTGTTGACGATGTGTTCGGAAAATGAACATACCTAAATGCTATTCCTCAGAGAAATAGAAACGAACACATCCTAATAGCAAACAAATTCAGTACACACACGCAAAATAGTATGATTACACATAAAGCCTTCTATTTGCAGGTGATACTAAACGCATTAGAAAGCAAAAACAGGAAAGTAAACAATAAGATGTGAGTAGAATATTAAGGGTAAAGACCCACAGCCAGATAGGACAGAGTCAGCTCATACCCGGCAAACCATTCTGCGTTTATGTGTAAATTTTACATCATTAAGTAAATCATTTGTAGCATCATGATTCCGCTTTACAGGAAAATGTGCCAAATGATGCGGCTCCTCCTTTATAACCAGCCCGGAGGATGTAGGAGAATCTTCGTCATCTTTAAACCCATCACAGCCAGAGTTATTGCTTACGCAGTCCTTTTCCAATGCTGCCATAAGCTTTATCTCAAAATCCTCCTTCAGCCGCTTCAGCTGCAAAAAAAATTTGAATATTTTATATTATTATTAATCCTTCTCACTATCATCAATCATCAAACACTAACATACTTATATTACGAGTCGTAATTTATCTCATTCTCATCTGACAGGTATAAAATCGTCAATTAAACAACAATTTCAATACAGGACAGAAATACAAGTATGGAATTAGAGCAGTCCACGATCATATTTACATGGTTAATCTGTACTTAAGAAATAGTGTTACAAATTTTACAGGTTTATTAAAAAAATTACTAATGAAAATGTAAACTAATTTAAAACCAACTGTAATTAAATTGTAACAGACAAAACTTACTAAAACATTATACAATAAAAATGATCAGGGAAACTAGTAGGTTCTCTCCGGTAAAAAAGTTAGAAGGGATTACAGAATCTTCCCACAGCTAATGTCAATATTGTAACAACATTACAATAATATTCACTGCTTTAATAATGATACAATCGATGCATCTTTTCTATTTCCATTTTACTGTGTTTACTGATTTGTTGTAATACGTATTATTTTAATGTATGCAACCGAAATTATAAAAAAAAAACTTGTGCAGTAAATATTAAATAGAATAATGATTACCTTGTTATTTTCCATGCTGACATCCTTGTATTTCCTTCTATAACGATGTGCATCGCCCTTGAGCTGTTGGTTATGATTTTGAAGAGACGTTATCAGATGTCTCATTTCCCGATTAATTGGACCCGTCTGTTCATTTGCTGCCAAATTCTGTTCGAACTCAATCCGCAGCATTTCATATTCTTTCCTTACTTGACTTAGCATGTCCTCCAACTGTATCATTTCTGTCCTCAACTTGATTTGCACCGTGAGTTCTTCATGCTATTGAGAGATAAAACGAAAAATAAATTGCAGACCAGTGTCAGTATGTAAGGCCTTTAACATGGCTTTAAATAATTGAGACATTCTTACTTCCATCTGTTCGATATGCTTCAAGTGTTGTGTTCTCATATTCAAAAACATACTTTTCGTTTCTTCTAATGTTGTTCTCAGCTGAAGAGTATCATTATAAATAAAAGAAAATTTAGATTGTAAACATTTATATTCAGTTGTTTCCACTATAATAGATTCTGGCAAGTGGCGAATCTGTAAAAACAAAACGAGAATTTTATTACCATTACCTATTAATACCATTACTACCAATCCAATAATAATCAAGCAATAAATGATTTGTGAAATGTTCGATAGGTCACACTTACATCCATTCTTAACTTTTCCAATTCTTTTAGAGTTTCTTTTTGGGCATTATGTAGCTTTTCTAATTCTTGCAGTCTATTATTATTGACTTCCTTGAGTTCCTCCATCTCCTTTTGTAAATTTATATAATCCGAATCACAAACTTCAATTTTACGTGGATTTAGGTCGCACTCTTTTTTATCTTCAGTTCCGTACATTAATTGAATTCTCCGACACTTCTCAGACAATTCATGTATATGATTAACTAATTTGTCGTTGTTTGATATTAATTTAGAGACTTCCCAACTCAGATCATCAACTTGATTCCTTAATTCGTCCCCTTTAGTTTCAGATGCAGTAAGCTTATCGTTGAGTTCCTTCATCTAAGTAGTACAAATTAATTAATTCCAATGGATTCAATTGATCTTGAAAAAGGTGATGTCAAAAATATTTTTACTCAGAAAGAGTTAACAAAAAATAATCAATCACCTTTAGACCGAGAGTGTGAACACTTTCGTGAAGAGTAGTATTTAAGGCTTGCAACTTATTATTTTCTTGCTGGATTTGAATATACATTTCCTTAACAGCGCTTTCAACGTTGCTATTCGATGTTTCACCTAGTATAAATTAATACAACAACAAGGGACAATTTAAAATATTGGCACTGATACTGGTTAAATTATAATAATACTAATTCGAGTATTTATAACTACCATCCGGGTCTTCCTTCAAAAGCTTGACAAGTTTTTCATTCCTTTGCTGCAGTCTATCAAAGGCCTGGATAATTTTAGCTACTGCTCTTTTAGACACCTTAAAAGGAAGAAAAACTTGGATTTAGGCATTTAAATCCTTTAATTAAATTCACAGTAAAGTAAACCTTATAAACTACTGCACAAATCTACAATACATTTTGTATGCAACCAACCTGAACCCTATTTGCCAATTTTTCGTCCAATTCGTCTTTATCCCACGTAGAAAGTTGAGTTAAGAAAGATGTGGTTGCTTCGATTTCATCTTTTAAAGTAAACATAAATGAACATGTTAAAATATGTAAAAATAAGACATTTAACCTTAAAATGTTTTTTTTATGCATACACGCAATACTTACTTTTGCTTTCCGCCTCATCTGATGTTTCTGTGTCAAATCTTTGTAAAAGAATTCGAATGTCTTCATTAAGTTGGTTCCAATGCCGATTGACAACATTGAGGACGGCATCATCTTGCATCTGACGCTTTTCCAGTTGTTCGATCCTCTCCTTCAACTCATGCTCTAATTTTTGCCTCAACTCAAACCGCTGGAAACAATAAAGAAAATAAATTACACTTTAAGTCACATAAAAAATTATGAAATTTAATTTTTAAGGTTAATAATTTTTAATTGCTGAATAAATTGGCTCATATTTATTTTTAAATTCCATTGACTGACCAATCTAAAGAAAAGATGGTTAATATTCAAACAGTCAATAATGACAGCTGACTGTAATTTTGAATGCAATGTTGGAATTTCCAATAATCAGCTATTATAATCTAGCATCAGCAATAACCATTAAGTTTGCCGTATGTCGTTAAATACTATCAAACCAGATGAAGTATCAAGGCTTGAAAAAATTGTTGCATTGTGAACAACCAAAACGAAGCAATTATCTTTACAATTAAATGGGACTTTTTGGCTTACAAGCTCTGTCAACAGTTAACAACGAAATAAATTACCACGTAGTGCGAAAAATTTATCCGAACATTAACATACTGTTAGAAACAGTTGACATTGCTTTTCAAAAACATTCTACGATTCTCAAAAGAAAAATTTCGAAAAAAATTCACGTTTAAAAATACAAAAACGGACAGGTCTCCCATAATGTTCCAATTTTTTTATATTTATCGTTGTTGTCTCTACAAAAATACCAAGTGCCCTAAATTTGACATTTGAATACCTGTTTGAGCCTTAAATGTTGGAATCTTAAAACTTTGATATCCATTTCTTCCAATGTTGAAACAGCTCCAATTCTAATGGACTCAAAAACAAATTTCTTTTTATTTGGAGGGGAACCCTCCATCCCAATATCATCTGGAGGCCTTTTGGACATCGTGGAGATGTCTGTCAACTACAAAATAATTTCTTTTTTGGCATTTGATAAAACACAATTTGTGCAACTCAAAATCTAAACAGCAAAACTTTTCGGAAGGAAACAAGGCCTTTTACTACGGCTAGGTAGACTCCGACTCAACCCATTCCACCATTTGCTTATAATCAATTTCACCAAGAACTCAATGTGATGGTTCAACGTTGCCAGGTTCGAAATTATACGTAGTATTAGTAGTAAATACTTGTACATGCTCATACACACAAATCCGGGCTTACAGACAGCGCTACACACAACTAACACAACACACACAGGCCGGCGAGGCCTATCCGAGTATTTTATACAGATATATTTCACTAAATGGTTGACAACACCGAACTTCGCATTCGCTCTGGCTTCTGTTTTTCAGGTACTTCCAAATACGACGGCAACTCTACGCGCGTACTTCTATCCCTTATCCTAAAACACACACTTTTAGAATATTTTCTATAAATTGCAACAGTTTTACACAATATTACAAAAAATGATCATGTTTTAATGCATGTGTAATTGTCTGGATTCGAAATCTGTATCGCAACGATCAAATGTCTTCAAAAATAAGAATATTTCTTGTATTATAACATCATGCGGTAATAAATGGATGAACTGTCATAATTGACAGCTGTGTATAACGTTAAGCAAGTTAGTCCCTTTCCCTACCTCAAATAATGCGTATTACGCAACATTTGAACGTCCCATTGAGTTGGGGAATTTTCCTTGCCGGCTAAATAAACAAAGTTAAAATGTAGAGTTGCTTGCCAGCTAGAATATACGTGCAAGCAACAATGCATAAATTTTTGAACATGCTATGCTAACTATGGTAAAGGAGATGGACACGTATTTTCTCGTAGTTTTTCAAATGCACTCGTTGTATGGTTGACGTCAAACAAACTATAGGCAATCCATATGTATTTTTTCTCCCTTATGTCAGTTAAACTAGTATGGGTTTTATTTTATGAAGTAGTAGGACGGGAACGGGACTTCTGTCAGATTTAATTAATTGCAACTTCTGTCATTTTTCGAATAAGTTCCAATTGTGAATGTAGAATTACGTCGGAGTCAGCTAACCTTGTTCAGTAACTTGCCTTACAAATTGTTGATTGCTTTATTTATGAACATAAAATTTTGCATCTGCTTGTAGCTTTTACAAAAGAGCTCTTCGAAACATTGAATCAGATCCATTTCGCAGCTACCATACCGTGAGGGGAAACCGTTTTGAAGAGTATAGTTTTATAAAGAACTGGATAATATGCAGAAGATATTAAGTAGTTGCTGATCAAGGAGAGGAAGAACTTTTCAGAAATATGCCCCTGGGATTGGAAATCGATTGTAATATCGAAATAAATGCAAAAAATGTATATTGTATAGATGTTTATGTATAAAGCACTGATCCTTTTGCCTGACTATCTTGAATTGACTGTTCTAGTACTTGTATCAACTAATTATCTAAAGTCAGATTAGAAAAATGATGTGGATCGAATTTAATACATGTTCGTAGGAATCCAATTTCAAAAGAGCACTCTTTTTTCTGAGCAGTTGAATTAAGAAATGCTTACTTCGCCGTTTCTGAATTGATCTCAGTCAGATCTTCGTTGGGGAAGTTAATTAGCCATATCCCCACGGCAAAATTTCTGTGGGGACAATCCCCATAGTTGGTGGTTCCGACCGACGCCTGAATTTTAGTGCATAATATTGTGCAAATATGAAAGCAGGTTTTGCTCAAATCTAGTAAATCGTAGGGAATATGGTGGAAAATAAATAATGGATGAAGTAGTCAGTATTTGATTAAAGTCGGCAATTGTTTGTAGTCCTTTATTATTCATCATTATTCGAATAATGTTATATAATTATAATTAATTAGCGTAGGTTTACTTCTAGGTTGACAGTGTATTTTTTGTACACGCAGATATAATATATAGAATCTCATAATTTCATTTAGTTGCACTGCAGCTAACACTAATTGTAATAATAGTACTTAAATTATTTATGCTGCCAGTCATAATTTGTCAAACATGTGTAGATAGCAATAGCATAGCTAACAATAAGTGTTCCCATCCCCACTTGTGGTAGCAACAAAACTGATTTAGACAAGTAAACATTAGCACAGTAGCAGTTGGTAGTTTTGCTTACCAAATATTCAATAGGATAATACAACGTGACTTCAAGATGAATTTTACAACTTTAATCGAAGCATCCTTTATTCTTATAACTCTATCATCGTATGAGTAGTTATTGTTATTGTACATTTTAAGCCATAATACGATACGAGACCAACTTTTTTGTGACAGTGCACATACCTCCGATTAAGGTCCGTTATAATAAAAAACAGTTTGCGATAATTTGACAGTAATTTGATTACAAGACAGAATCATAACTTTAAAACGCACAAACTGTATCAGGATTTTGAAAGGGTTGAGTCACTATTGTATACATGTAAATAAAGTATTACACAATGGGAATAGATAATCTTAGGTAGTATTAAATAACAATTGGTAAATAATAATATTACATATTAACCGTTTAACATTATAGCAGCAGATTTGTAGAGATATCAATTAGGTTTAATTGTGAAATATTGACATTATTGTAAAATTTATATCGACGTAGATTGAAGGAAATTGTGCATACAAGATTGCAAATGGAAAAATGTGCTAAATGTTTACATCAGTTAAACACTGCCATGCAAAAACTGCAAAACTCGCAAAACGGCCTTCATTTTACCATACGGTGGAAAATCAAAATTTTCAAACCCTTTGGTCTATTTGATAACAATTAGTTTCACTTGATTATATTTCCCGTGGTGGGAGTTATTTCTGTTTAGAAACGTCCTATATTAGAATTTGCCCGTCCAAACGCACGACGATACGAATAAATTCTGACAATTGTCTGACTGGTATCATAACTTAAAAATTTGTAGCATCCTTCGTTTCACATCATGCAATGCAACGTAAGCTCGCGAAATTTTATGCACAACAAAGGAGAAAAATTGACTACAAATAATGTAACTCATCCCTGCAAATTAATGTACATTTTTGAATAACAGCAGCGATATTATATCTTTGATGTAAATTAGTTTACACTAAAACCAGAATATGGCAAATTGGCATTGGCGAACACTTTGGCATCATCATCAGTAATTTGTAAGCCAACATTAAAAATACATTTACATATTTAAGTGTACTATGATAATATAATAGGTATTTATGTGTAGGTATGTCATAATATATTCTCCCGGTTACTATTAATTTGTCGTGAACCGAACAATAAGTCAAAGCACATTTAAACTGAAGCAATTATACAATTACAAATTACAATTGTACAAACAAATTACGAGCAAAACTAGTGCATCTCTATTTAAACCTACAAGAGCCATGGTAAATTGTAAATTACAGTTTAAATCGCAGAATAGGTAAACAAAAGTGGCAAATGAGTGAAATCTGAAATGCAATGCACTGACACTAAGTAGAATCCTTAATGATTGAGTAGATGAGACATCCTTCTCATGCAAAATAATACCCTACTTAACATAAAAATTGATTTTGAATAGCTTGTAGTTATAGTGCTACATTATACAACATTAAAGTTGAGACTAAGCTTTTCAAACATGTAAATTTGTGCATATGGCGTCAGTTGGTTTTAGGTTAAAGTCCTTATGTTAAATATTTTTGAATAACACGTCGCATAATGTATACTGACAAGTGTACAATTTATCATAACAATAATTAATTAAATAATCGGAAATTAAAAGACTTGGAATACATAATTTAGTTATGTGATTTAAATTCTAGAGTATAATACTGTAGTCGATAAATGTTTTTGCGACAGAGGTAGATGATGTAGTATTAGGTACCCCGGTAGTAAGGTATTGCAATAAATATTATAATTAATTATGCATTCAGCGTCGTAGCGTATTATTCTAACAATTTTTGTGCAAGTCTCATCGTCGTAACTTGAAAGCTACTACAGCTATGATATACTGCGGCAACTGCGGTACCTGGCGAGTTAGTAAGTGGCTACCACTGGTTTACATAGAATTGACATAGTCATCGTTATCATAATATTTACCTTACAATTAATTTCATGAATCGTCTCCTCATGTACGCATAAACACGCTATAATTACACTACAATTAACATTACTTTAGGATTATTCGCTCAGCATAACAATACTTTTGTAAAATTTATAATTTGAATATCGATTATACACAACTCAATTCAGTACGTAAAATACACAACTATATATAATATACCATCAAAATATTACATAGGTTTCTTAAATACTAATACTATGAAACAAATAATTAACATTTAATTCAAACTAAATACTTCGTAAAAATCAATTGATACACGAAATGTAATTTTCATAAGTGCTGTAGAAGAAATACAATATCGACTGTACGTCAAGTAATATTCGAATGGAAATAATACTGTGGGTGGAATACTATTCGACGCTTCGACGACACTGAGTAAATGCATCGTCTTTCATTAAAAATGGATGTATTCCAACTTCCAACTGTAATTAGCAGAAAAATAGACACTAACATAAGATAGGTAGGTTCGCTTGAAGTTTACAGCAACAAGCAATAAAATTAGGTACAGTGAATGATAACACCATCATCAATCTTTGGAATACAAGATTATCTGGAAGATCATTTGCAAACATGCTACATAATATAAGTCACTCGATTTTGATTCAATTAGACTTCATTGGTCACACTACTATCAACTAGCATGGAATACTCTGCGGGATCTTTGTAGTTTTAGCAAGCACACGCACAACAAATTAACAACTCATAAAGTTCCTACTCAGCTACTCAAGTGTAATAATGATAATACTCTCAGAAACATGGCATGGAGTGCAATGATTTTTTAAATCTTATTTATAGAACACACATTTTGTGTCCTAGTACATTGACTGTAAAAATAAATACAAATTCGTTTAAAAAGGTCCAATTAAAATTAAATTATTGACTCCCTCAGTTCACAGTTTTGTCAAAAATATAATATAGACCTATCATAATAAGAAAACATCTAACAATATAGGTAAAAGAGAACATGTAACTAATGGTTATTGTTCGTAGGTATATTTTATCATGTTAGACATTAGGCGACATTCTTCACGGTCTATAAATTCTGTGACTAATTAAACACAATATTATTGTTCAGTTCAGTTGCAGCCTAAATACGGTGCAAAGAAAAGGAACTAATTGCTTACATAATACATGTTGTCTTGATAAACACGCAGTTGTGTGTTGATCAATAGTAGATTGAGATCCCGCATAGTATTTCGTGCAGTTTTATTCGGGGTGAATAGGTATATAAGCTATGTATTTTCAGCCATAGTGCTGTGCTGGTAATGCATTAGAGCTTGAATAATAAATATGCCTAAATATTAGCCTCAGCGTTGTTAGATACCATAAAACTATCCATATCTAACACGATTAACAATTAAAATTGAGCATGACCATTGCCGACGCAAAGCTTGCTCGCACTGGAAGTTCCAGTAGCAGAGCCTATGGAAGATTTACACTGAGTCGATCCATCACTCCCCCCGTTTCCACTTCCATCACTCCAAGCCTCCAGAGATTTTTGCACTTGAGCGATGTGTTGTGGAATTGTTCCCACACGTTCATCCTCCATCGAGTTTAAACACTGAAACAAACAACCATTAGTTTTATTACTCTTTCTAAATACGGCATTGTCTTTAAAAGTAATTGACAGTTTGGTTCGAGGGCTCAGGTAAATGCGTCACACAATAAAATATAAATCCGGGTTAACGGAAAATGAAGAAGTTACCTGCACAATGTTAGAAGCTACATAGGACACTTTCTGATCGCAGTGGATGACAATGACTTTTATGACACAAAGAAGTTTCTCCACAGCTACGTTCAGTTCCGCCACTTCTCTTTTCAGGGAAAAGTAGTCTCCATCAGGGGACATTGCGTCATCTTCCAACAAACCTACAGATGCCCTGATGTTGGATATTTCCTCTTGGCCCAGTCTCTCTGCCTCTTCTCGCTCCAGAATGGCTTGATTCAAAGTTTGCAAAGAGTTACCGCTTGTAGTTGTCACTTTGGGGGATGTTACATTGCCTGTCACTGTTATTAGATTTGACGGTGAGCTAGTAGTTGGATTAGCAGCACTGGTAGTGGTAGTAGTAGTAGTAGTGGTAGTTTGTCCAGTTGTAAATTTAGTAGTAGTAGCGGGTTGGCTTTTAATTGGATTTTGTGAGGAAGTGACTGTTGGGGAAGTCTGTGGTGGAGGAATCTGAAAAGCGTTAGAGAGCAATGTGATCAATGGTAGCAGGAGGGAGCAGCTCAAGTCACTTTCATCCAGACCCACGCCCAAAGCTGCACTTGATCCAGCCTTTAATTAACAATCGCCATAAATCAATCAATACGGATCAATATTTGTTATTCCATTATGTCAATATAGCATTCAATAATTACGATACGATACTAGCATGCTTTGTTGTGCTGCAAAACGTAACGTTAGTTCATTAGAATTCAGAATTAATCAATGACAGCTTGGTCAAATATTCAATGCCTTCTACGACGTTACTCTACCACACCACAAAAAGACAGGACGCACAAATTACACAAACAAGTCTGAAAGTGTTGACATACAAAAACAATTCTCTTCGACACCAATTCGTTTTTAACAGGATTTGCAAGTGAGTGATGTGGAACACAAAAAAGTCTGATTACGAGACCACTTTTTCACCAAATTCCACTCACAAGGAAATGGGATGACACATGAAAACATTTGTAGTAGTAAAATCTAATATACTATTTCTGCTGTAGATTTCGATTTCAAAAATACGTATGGTAGTGGCAGTAATAAGTATGAGCTATATATGTAACTAAATTGCAGTTAAAATAAAAATATTTTTATATAAACTTTTAACCAAAACACACAGTTTTAAATTTTAAAGAACCAAAATTGCACGATTGGTATCATAACATGAAACGTGTACACTGCACGAAATACACATCCAAAAGGAAATGCTTTAGCGTCTGCAAATAAGTAAGAATGGGACAATTGCTGTCTTCCATTAATCTCAATTTATTGTGAAACACAATACTGTGGCTTCTCTGTACACATTTTGTGGTGTGGTATAATGTCTAAAACAATGATTGCCTTCTTTATCATAAGAAACTACCTACTTTTGTAGCTAGGAGCATTCTAGTTGGCACAATCGTAGTATTATCATGTTGAAATGTTACGTTTTACAAAAGACTGTTATGTTTTACTGCGTTATAGTTATAATAATCTCAAATCTCACTGGCATTGGCATATTGTTATTGTTGCAGCTCTCTGGTGTCGACTGCATTCTGCATATAAACTCCAGTAATGCAAACTGTCAAAATTACTTAGGAGCGGAAAATATGCGAAACACGATGATTTCTCAAGGCTAATGCCTGCTTGCAAAGATCCCGTGACTCATAAATAAACAAGCACTAGATTTTGCAATGATATAAGATACAAGATTCAAGCATTTGCCAAATTATAAGATACTATTGAAGGTCCGCACAGAATTCATCTGTCTGTGTGTGCATTCGGTATGAATTCTAATAAGAGTCTGAATCTCCATCCGCCCAGATACTAAAAATACTGATTGCAAGATTTTTGCCAAGAATACAATAACCTCCACATCACGTTTGATTTTCTGATTCTATTCTCTCTGAGCACTTCAAACAAATTAAATATACACACCACTCCTATAACAATATAACTACATCTTTAAGTAAACTGTAGATATAATATATTCGAATGTTCAACAACCACACACAGGTTTGAAGAACGGAACGGTGACAGTACGTAAAGGCAGAAAACTATCCACAAAGAGCAAAGGAAAGATTGTACGTTCCGAGATGGTAGTGCAGTATGAAGAAGTACGTAACGGAGAAAATAAATCAATAAAACTGAATTACTACTTCACATCATTACCTGCACTTTCCGAATCAATATTTCAGTAATTTCAATGCCAGTATAATGAATAGGGATTCCCCTCTTTCGTAGCTACAAATGAACTCTGAACATGCTAAAAGCTCACGGGAGACCAAACATCTTTTTATCGTTGATCAAATCGTTAAAAAACGGCACAATACAAACACGATTCGTAAATATTCCACCTTCAACTTGATAGACTTACATTTGAAAGAAGTTCCGATGAGACTTTATAAGTTTTCAGAAGAGACTCGATCAAATTAAGAACTTGAGTTTTCATTTGATGGACGGCCGCTGCTCCGTCTGCATTTTGTGCTGCCAGTTGAGAAATTGTGTTTTGAGACTGAGTTTCTAATCTTTGAAGAAGGGCTTGTGCCTTTAGGGATTCTTGCTTATGTTGCTCGCTTAGTCTTACCAGACTCGAACAAAGTGTTTGCGAGTCCTTCTCTACAGTCTCAACTTTTTCCCTCCACTTCTTAGCCTAAGCATCAAAAATAACATAATATTGTCATCATTTACCTTCAAAAGCAATGTCAATAAACCAAAATCATAATCGTAAACATTCTACTATGTAAATTGATTACAGCAACCCGTGTAATGAGATGTGTATAAATAATGACGTACGGCACAAAAATAAAGAGATATTTATGGAAAGGCATACTACAACGGAAAGGTTATAATTAATCATAATAGTATTAGCTTAAAAGGTTGAATGGAATGTGGAAGCACATAATGTGGTGAATTTCGTCAATATTACAAACATGCACGACAAATCAAGCGATTACATAGGAGACACGGAACTGTAATCAATCACAAAGTTGAAGTAAATGTAAACTGTTCCGCTATGAAATTCCCAACCCAGTTTATTATTGTATCCACGATTGCACTCACGATTAAAGAAGAAGGTTAGTAAATATATTCCATGAAAAAGTAACTTTGGGGATACTTCACTTACCTCGCTTTTGCTTTCTGCCAAACTTTCATCCAGCATTGATTTCTCGGTTTGTAGAAACTCAATAACTTCCTTATTTTCCGTCTTAGATTCCTCCAGTTGTTTTATGAGTTGCAGTCTTTCTGCCTCTGAATTATTAAAGTCCTCTTGATATTTAATAGCCGTGTTCATGTACCTTTGCGAGAGACTCTTGAGACTTTTAATTTGTTCCACTTGCTCTGCATAATCTGCGGATGATGACATTGGACAGGGTGAAGTTCTGATTCCAGAGTCAACAGAAGTGGTAGATGAATGAGGAAGAATGACTGGCTCTGTTTGGATTCCTCTTTCCTGTTTAAGTCTTTTCATGTTACTGCTAGTAGTTTGGCCCGTCGCAGAAGATAATTTCGAGAAGACCTTAGCACCAAGATGCTTTTCTTTCGCTGCCGCATGTGGTCTAAAATTAGCCGTTGCATTTGGATTATTAATACACGCAGCTGACTGGGGCCCGCTACTGACGCCTCCAATGACATTGGCATTGTGATGATGATGCGAGAGAAAATGAATCGAATCTCCTGAGCCAGAATGAGCAGAGCCAGAGTTCCCCGTACTGCCTCCACTGCTGCTGCCACTAGGAGCACCTCCTCCGGGAGTACCTCCGGTTTTTGCTTTCGTTTCCTGCATTTTTTGAAATCGTAGAACGGAAGTTCGAGTTCCTCGAGTCATACAAGGATCCCATTGTGGAGGAGCCTTCTTTAAGCGCAGAGATCCCTGTCGTTTCAAAGAATTTGACTGAGTTGGAGTAGCAGATGATTTTTCCAACACAGACATACTCTTTGACATCAAATCTGTCGATGTGCCGCCAGTTTCATTAGTTTTGCCACCGGAACAATGACCATTCCGAAAACATCCTTCTGAATTTGGATCACCCCGTTTTTCAGAGTCAGCAGTCTTTGAACGGGACTTTTTGAGACGAAGCGTTGCGTACTTTTCAATGCGTTTTAAGCGACTAACGATTCTATCTTCAGGATACGTCGTACAATTGTCTGAATTGCTAAAATTAAACTTAGCCCTAACACCGGAGTCGGAGCGAGTCATATTAGCAGGCAGAGATGGACCTCCACCGCCACCACAACTTCCACTGCCACTTCCTAAACTGTCCATAGAAGACTGTTTCTCGCTCCCACTCCCACTGCCGCTGCCACTTCCTCTGGAATCACTCTTCAGTATGGATTTGATAGGTTTTTTCAACTCTTGGGTACTTTTGCTGGATTGGACTACTCTTCTTGGCTGTCTTGTAGGAGCTGCAGGTGTATTCGTTCCCGATTTAGAACGTCTTGAACATCGGGGACACTCAATTTTCTTGCCATCCTTTGTAGTGACAGTTGTACATTTATCAGCTGCCGCAGCAGCTGCGGATTTTTGCTCGAAGAGCTGGACATGCATTTTTATTCGCTGTCCAGACGTCGAAGGTTTACCAGAAGTAATTTTATTATTTTGAGACGCCTCTCTATCCTTGGCATTAGCACTATTGGAATAATTATCGGAAAAAGCATCTTTATGTCCTTTGGAACTACTCACGGAATTGAAACTAACACACTCAGACAAACAGCTCAGCGGAGTCTTGTTCTCTTTTTCGATTTCTTCTGCCGAAGAACTCATTAAATTGGACGCAGTGGTTTTGGAGCAACAGCTCGTCGACTCGTTGTTATTGTCCGGCTCTGAATACCAACTCACAAGAGACAGTCGCATTTCCTCTGAACTCTGCACTGACACTGGTCCACTGCCACTACCCGGTTGACCATCTCCTTCACTAACACTATTATTGTCAAGTCTGGCATTCTTGACAAGGTTGTCCATAAGACACGAATTGACGGCAACGGCGGAAGTTAAACTGGCAAGAGCAACTGTTATGGAACTGTCACCTGCTCCAGTGCCTTCCACACGGAAATTCGGTACAGGTTTCGGCACACTTTCCTCATTGTTATTATCTTTCTCAGACTTTGTGCTGCTCTTCTCGTCACGGCCACCGTCACCCACACCATCACCGTCCACAACGCCAGAACCACAACCAGCACCACTCGTCAGATCAATTTTTTCCCGTGTGTCTGACTCCACTGCTTCTTGACGACTGCGGCTTTCATCCACGGTGCTTTCTTTGTTTATACCAGGGTCTGTAGGGATTGTCAATACTTTTGTCGTGCAAGCTCCCGTTGCTACTCCTGCAGCTGGATTTAAATCAATATCATTCGTAGCAGTTGTAGTGTTCGTTACCACGGTGTCTGTAGCCGTGGAAGCCGGGGAGTTTGCAGCAATCGCTGTAGGACTTGTACTTGTGGCTCTTGAACTATTATTATTGTCCGTGTGTATTTCTTCTTTGGGTTGTTGGACTACAACTTCTGTTCTTCTAGTATCACTCTCCTCGTTCTTCTGACTACTTGACTGCGACTCAATTTCACTTGCTGCTCCTGCTACATCCACAGCAGTCGTCGTCGTCGTAGTCGTCGCTGTACTCCCACCACTCGTCCTGCTTACATTTACATCTATTCTTTCCATTTCAACGCTTTTCTCACTCACTCAATGGACACAAGAAACACACAACCAACTTTTTCGTTTTTACTTCACTTACTTATTGTGTCTTGTGTGTGAATGAGTAGAAGTGAAGTGAGATAGCACGACGATGTTATTATGCACTGCGTTTGACTCACTACGCTCCTGCTCTATGCATTTGTCTTGGGCAGTGCATTGCATGCTTTGTTTTAAAACGATCTTTACAATAATATTTGTTGTACTTCTGTAGCTGCACTCCTGTTCCTCCTATATAGGCCTCTGGTATAACGTTGTAGACAGTGCACTAAGTATATTAAGTATAGCAGAGAGTTGGTAGTTTGTATATAGCTGCGAATGAGTGTGGTTGTGTTTTGTATAGCAGTTTGTGTATATTTAATACTCTGTACCACAAAAGAAGTTCACCTGCATAGAAGAATGTGCATATACCTGGCTTTAAAGTACACAAGACGAAGTACGTAGACTGAATTGCATTACATTACATTACGCCATAGTGCAGCCAACTTTATCTTCACACCAAAAGACTCCCCCTTCTTCTTTTCTGGCTGCGTTTTCTTATTTTCTGTGGCTTGCTCGGCTTGACTTAACTCACCGTGCTTTACTTACCAAAAAGTTTATTGGTATTCACGCTTTATTGCATTCATCCAAGTTTCATACACTCATTCATAGAGCATTGTTTCTGCTACGTGATATATCTATGAAGGAGTGAGTGGATATTATGTAGTACTTGATTTGGATTGCCGACTGATCTCCGCATTATTACTGTTGTTGTGTAGCTGCTGTGGAGACTAATGTATGGGTAGTCAGTGCTTGAGTTTACATCAAGGAGAGACCATCTGAAACCAAAGCATATTTTTTCATGTAATAACACAATACATTCATGTCTCTACTAGCTAGTGAACATAACCTACAAAATGCATATCTGAATCTGAAAGATTACGAACAGAACATATCTATTTACAATTTACATCCGGTATTTCTTTTCTTTTAACTCTTGAAACCGTTTCTCGAGTATGTCAAGAAAACTTGCGTCCATTTCCTCAGCTTTATATACTTACTTTGATATAATGACACACACACGCTCGCTATAACGTTTGCAACCCTTTTAGGAAACTGTGCTGCTCCATATATTTAAAAAGATGGAAACGTGTGTCTTATCCACAGAACTAGTCAATGTAATAATATTATCATGTTCACTCACTATAACTGACAATCTATTCTTCTCAGCCCCACGAGTTATTCCAGAAACTACTTTTATCATTTCACATGATCGCAACAGCATTCTTTTCACACACAAAGTAGAAATTATTTCTCTAAACCTCATACCCATCACCTACTTACTCTTCCCGTACATAACAACGTCATTGCGTACACTTTTTTTTATCTCGAGACAAGTTATTAACAATATTAGTAGTATTATTAAATCTTTATTTTTATTGCCTACTTGCAACTTCCACTTCTCATATTATACATATACAATTTGGTAAACAATAATTTTAAGTTTATCTTGCAATTTTCTCTTTTGTCAAAACGATAAACTTAAACTCTTCGTTCGTATGTAATATGCATCCTACATTGTTCATGGAAAGCAACATTGTTCTTACTAGTAACGGTGATAACACAAGTACATTACATTAATGATACGTGTCTCACTATCTATTTGGCTATAGGAAAGCCATTGCTTTTGTAGTCATGTGGTATGATATCGATCCAACTGTATGATACAGGGTGGTCGTAACGCAAATTCTTACAATAATTTTACCAGTGTCTTTCTATAGACGCATATCTTGAGAATTGTAATAATGCTATAGGGATTTTATATTGAAAGCACTTGACATTTTGACTACCAATTAGTATTTCATTTAGACTTCTACTACATAGTCTACTTACTAAAAACCTACTACAATGTGCATTAATGTTTTCCATCAGCACTTCAGAGTTCTAGAATGATATTTCCTTTGTTATTACGACGTTACGAGTTACACGAACGTCATTCATGGGTCATTTTAAGAGGGAAGTCGACTCACCTCGATTTATGACAGAGCTATTTTACTTCTACTCTACCATACTGTATTATAGCTATTGTAAAAGTGTGTTAAAGAACAAAGTAGATTTAGTTTCAGCAACTCAGCTGAGAAAACTGGAACGTCGTTGCATTTTACATGAAACAATTTTATTTGCCATGAACGCATAATAGGAATTACGAAATAAATCCTTTTAGTAAAGACTGTACAGTTAGTGTTCAATAGAAACATCAAGTGAACGAGGCGCAATAAATCCAACACAACAGAAAACTATTTTTATGCCAGTAGTAGAGTCAAGACAAGAGTCTGTATGCATCGGGAAGAAGCAGATGCACCACCACCGTCAGTATTCAGAGATGAGAGAATCTTCTTCTGAGGAGGAGATGCAACGCAACGCAACATGCAATGCAGTTTCAGTTTGTGAAACGAAACACACATTCACATAACTGCATTGAGGATGACCCAACCCAACCCAAAATCATTTTTTATCCTACTTCACATTAAGATACTATGGCTCTTTGCCAAACCATTACAAAATAGACGATACACGGAGTTCTGCTTGTACCACTGCAGTAGGTAGCGGAAACAAACAGACAGCAGGTACTATAGGCACTGTGTGTACTTAACACGAGATATGTATACCTCCTATAATTAGCCAACAATTGAAACCCATATAATATTGTCGACTTTATAGGAGACAGATTTAACAAAGTTAACAAAGTGGCAGATACAATACAAGGGATATAAGTAAAGACAATGCAAATACGACAGGGAGGTTCTACGCTACAAGGCTTGTGTGGTACGTACAGACTGATGGAAACTTTCTCCTTTGCCATTTGCCACCGCGTCATCATCCTCTGGTTTTACGTTTATATACGAATTTTGTTTTGTTAGTATTCATTTATTGATCAATCTTTTCACTTTTACTTGTACACGACAACTTGGCAGACTCAAGTCTTGATGCTACATTTTAGTACTTGGTCATGTTGGTTGGTTAGGATTTTTCTTTGTCAGGATATGTCAGAACCCAATTACCCAACTTAAGGGAAACTGGAAGCGAGCCAAGATTATTCATTTAGATCATAACACAATAAATGTAATGAAATGTACAGTCCCCACGGCTCCATTCCGATTTCAGTCAAGTGTACTAGCACGCTTTCATATAAACAAAAAATGCACATTACAGATACTATCTACAAACAATTCGGATTCAGACTGCAATTAGTAAAACTTTGTAGCAAATTGAAAATAAGAGTTATAAAACAAAAGCAAGGGAAATAATAAATGCAAATTGAAATAACACAAAAGTGAATGGGAACTTTAACTTGGATTTATATTTGCTACTTTTCTACTAAAGTTGAATTTACTTTTTATTGTCGTCCGCAGACGTCTCAACGAGACAGACTTCATATTGTGCAAATATTTTTACAACTCAGAGCATATTCACATAAATAGACTGTGATGGGTCTTTCTGGAAAGTTCGGATTAGTCTGAGAGTTGGTATTACTACGAGTGAAACACTCAGAAATCGGGCAGTAAGCCGTACAAGGTCGTAGGCGTAAGATTTAGTATGGACGTAAAGCCCTGATTTTATCCCCTTTATATCCCAATTTAGGCTACAAAAGACGTACGCAGAGGAAAACAGAACAAGGCATAATACTAAAATAATATCGTTGTATAAAACCTGATGGTTGTAAAAAATTCCATGTTCACCTACTTATCTTATAATGGCCAACTTTAAGCCAAAGCCTTGTGAAAAGAATTACGATTTTGCAAACACGTTAAAAATCCACTTCATACACTTTTCAAATTGATTTAATTCACTTTGCCTCCAATTCTCTGTAAATGGCATAATAATAAGGGAATGCTGCTGTAAGCATACCATTAGTAGATTGGGAAAAGTAAATTATCTAACATAGAACTAACTAAACAAATCCAACAAAGTAACATTGCATTGGCCATTCGTGAACATTAATTTCACAAACTGCGAATACTCTTTCTTTCTATCTGAGTATTTTTGGAGTCATTGGTTGTAATTTTCTTTTCAATTCGCGATTTTAACGTTCATAACTAGGTAATGAAATATTTAATTGCTTTAATCGATCGTTTCCAACACCTAATTACCTTTCGACAATATTAACAAAAGTTGCCAAGTTAAATAACAGCTAAAAGCTAGTTTATTAATGTGGTATGCTCTATTGTAAAAAAGTGAAGTCACTAGCAGACTATAGGAGAACTGTCATAAGTGAACTCAGGGAATATACCGCTTTCACCACATCCTGTCCACAGAACACAGTCGACATGAGAATTATGTGGGTTACTGCTATTGTACATATTTATTGAGGGGAGAGATTATGCTTAGCATTTTAAAACGAATAAGCAGAAAAAAACACAACGTAATAAAAATGCAATTATTCGACTACCTTTTATAGGCCGCTTTTTAATACTTTGTACTTTTAACGCGTATGGAAATCGTACTGACTATTTGAGTATGAAGCCTGAATGTAAAAAATGTGATTATTGAAAGAGCTCCTACTCCACTTATTACTTTAACAGAAACTCAACTTGCTAATTAAATAAGTGGCCACAATGTACGAAGTTAATGTAGTGTTGTGCTAAAACTTCCTTATATACTTTTGTTCGTCCACCCACACATACACATACAGTATAATAATAATATTATCTCAAACCAACAATATCACAGTGGAAGTACTAATTTGTTAAACATGTCACTGGTTTTCCTCACCTCATCTCGTCATCTCTATTTAACCAACTAGAGATGTAAAACCATTCTTAATAACGGAATCACTTTTAGTTGTCAGATGAGAGATTTGAAGTGGACATGCAGCTTGGATGTAAAACTAACGTTTTTAATGAGCATACCTATTTTACCTATACCCATACGTAATGATCCTCTTGAAACATTTTATGCCAATGGAACTTCCCAGGAAGTTGTAATAGCATAAGCAACTTTTCTATGGTAGTTTAAGTAATTACTTCAAATCTACCTACATAGATAACTCTTTATGAGTTATACGGTACACAATGTAATGAAAATGATATTGATAAGGATAAGAATGCCAAAATGCTAATTAAAGTACAATGGCCTCCTTCGTATTGACAAGACGAGTAAAAGAGCCTTATGTGATGTGTCGGTCTTCATTTATCGTGCTCATATTATAAAGAGAAAAACGAACACAAACCAAACCACCATCCAATTAGCAAGACCCTTGTACCTGTTGTTGCCTGCCGCATTGTAAGTAGAAAAAACAACATTGTTTTGAATTATTTTATTCGAGTTTCAAACACTTTGATATAAAACTCTCTAGTAAGTTCGAAGTTTAATGCACTGTTCTCCTAGAGGAAAATTTCTGCCAACCGTAACCGAAGATTATTTACTTATATCTCCCAGGTGGATTTTATTAAATGCATTTTCGGTTCTTTTAGTCCGTATTACATCTCTATATGAAAACAAAAGTATTGTATTATCATTCACATTGCTAAAGCGAAGTAAAACTAAATTGACATTCTAAGTACCTCATAGCACCAGATAGCCTTATCTATATGTGAAGTCTTCCCTCGAGAAATGAACTAATTGCATTATATACACTGTTAACAGTTTTTACACCATTGTTATTGTTGGTCAATGCAATTATTCATTTAAGAAACTAATTCTAAACTGTTTTTTCCATGGAACAATGTCATAATATGTAGTTAGTCACGTAGCCATACTCATAAGTAACAAACACAAACACATAATTCAACTCATTTCGACTCGACAGAGAAAAAATGGATCGCTAATGGCAAAAAATCCAATCACTCTTGAGTAAATGAAATTCAAGGTTAGATTAATGGTTTTACATAATTGTGTGAATATCTATAGAACAAAGATACATAAAATGGATAATAAGAATAAAATACATTTTTGCCCCAATACACTAAAAACGCATTCTTTTTTGTATAAATACTGCATGCTATGAATTGTTCTTATACAGGCAAAGACATAAATGGTTTTATTTTTTTAATTGCAATTCAAGAGGGTAAAATGAGAGAATTATGAGAAACTACGTTGGTTATTTAAACGGTTTGTGTATAATTTCACATACATTCACTCTCGCTCTATGCGCCAGCGTCAGGATTATTCCTTGATAATGAGTTGATGAAAAAATCTTGGGAGAACTTGACTTGTAGTAATGTTGACTAACATGAAAAATTAGCAGGAATGATATAAATTTCACAGCACAAATGAAAGTCTAATTAATACGTACAGAATATAAAACGAGTACTGTCACATACTTAGATGTCTATAGGTACACTGTACACAGAGATATCAAAATAATGAGGCACTTAAGAATGTCTTTTATAATTAGCCAATAAACGTGTGCATTGAACACAGAATAGCATGAGACGAAGGAAGAAACTATTTACACTACAATTCACTGCAATTTATGACTGTTATTATTGTAGTTTGATGACACCTTATTTGAACTGCAAATTACATTGTAACTAACAATTTTATAATATTTTCATTCACTTTTACAAACAAGAAACACACGACAACTTCTACTTGCAAACTGGCTACTTCTTTTAGACTTCAGAAAATATTATGAAGTTCTTAAGAATAAATTGCTACTTGAGACGTTCTGAGAGAATGCTGTCTGAAGATTCAGCCGCAGCCTTACGTAAAACTAAAAATCACACTCTCCAGCAGCTCAGTCTAAGTAAGTTGTGAGGAATTATTTATTTTTTGCTACATTATATTCGTGTAACTCATTCAACTGTGCTGCGCTCATATTCAAGGACTAACAAGCAAACAATGCTTTTATGCAGTAAAGGCATTTAAAGCTGCAAACATCATAAACGTATATGCAAATCATAAGTATGCAATTTTGAGAAACGATTATATTAGAATACAGATAGAATTCAAATGACAAGTATATCCATGTCCATGTCCCTATATATAAACACGTAAGGTTAGCACAATGGAAGATTCCAAGCACTAAACAAAAAGTCAACACGTAATGGCTATTTCACGAATGCAGTATGAGACTAAACAGGACAAGGTGTAGTACAAGTACAACATCATACAGAAAATGACTCCATGGAATGTATTGTAAATGTATAGCAAAGGCAAAGTCGCATTATGTATAAAAGGAAACGATAAAAACACAATCTCATTCTCATCTACCTTTCTCACGGCAGTGCATTAAAAAATTAAACGTAAAAGTAACGAATGACGACATCATATATTACCTATTATTCTATTAAATTATAACACGAAGCTACCAGTGAAGTGTCTTTAATAAAAATGCTGGTGGAGTGTGGTTGGATTAATTTTAGCCTTTATAGCGTATTCATCAGACTGGTGGAGAAAGTGTGATGAGAGCTCCTGTGTTTCCATAATTATCAAAATTGTCCATTAGCCGGTAATGAATTTTGGAAGTAATGTCTTGAGTAGATTAGTAAATGGCCAAAGGCACTATGTCATTGGTTCTGGTCTGCTGATTCTGCTCTCTCATGGTTAGCCACCAAGATTGAACTTAAAATCCCACAAGATGTGTCGCAAAAAATCGGTTATTTAAATTTCCGTGCTGAGCTGACAAAAATTCTACGTTTTGTGTAATCTGTTGCATGGAAGCCTTAAGCCAAATAACTTAAGTTTAGTCCTCGAGTATTCCCACAAACACCAAACACTTATTTCTTTGCATAAACCATTTATTTTGCCAAAGTTAGTTAAAAAAGGATTTTCATCCCTATAGATGTTACACTAACAACCGCCTAGCTAAAACAAGTAGGTATTGTATAGACAGTGGATTTTGTGTAGCTCATCGGCATACTACCCTTTTCAGGATATTATAATGAAGGATTTTGTTGTACTAAATACATGTGAAAATGAAGTCATTCTTTTGCAGTTCACATATATTATATCCTTGATAATTTAAAGTTTAACCTTAAAGTGTAGATAAATAAAAATAATTTATTTGCTAGAATAACTTACACTTATCAGTATCATCTAGGTATAACCTTATTATAAGCAGAACATAATGTACAATACGTCCGAGACGTAAGTATGCAACTCAATATGTTTCGTGATAAAATAATTCCACGTAGAAACTAGAAATGATATCAATATCAGTTCTTCAGCATTCAACTTATCTTTGTGTACATCAGACTTCACTAGACTTACTTAATATTGCATTACATTACACAGAGTGACCCAAAACTCTAACAAATGCATTTTGCTTCCTGTAAAACTTATTTCATGCCAAGATCAAAATAATATACTGCACATGCTGTCATAGTACTGAACCCTGTCAGACAGTTTTGTACTCAACTGACGATATACAATTAGATTTTAAAATGGATTCTTATGCTTTTGATTAAACTCTTTCACACGTTATAATATATACTCAACAATTGAATCAACCTGTCGTAAGTTTTCAAATTAAATAGTAGTTCTTATTAAATAGAATTTTTCCCTGCCACGGTACATGTTACAACACAAACACACATCCTGTTTTCAGTACAAGTTCGTCCGCCATACAGGTTCTAACTAAGTTCACTAAGTTGTACTGCATTAGTTGAAGAGTAATTGCAATAAAATTTTACATAAAAGTGTGAATATTATTTGGAAACATACAATGTTGACTCATCAACATTTTGCGAATAAGGTTCATTTTTGTTGCTTACGTGAGATGCATTATAAACTTGTAGGTGGAATGTAAAATATATACTTTAAGCAACTTTAAGCAAAATAATGCTGCGGGCAAAACTGAGCATTTTTAGTCGTCACTCACTCACCCTCGAGTACACCACAGTAAAATATATTTTGACAGTACGTGCATCAAAATGAAGGTAAAGGCTTTTTCTTGCCACACTGTTTGTTTACATGTAGACAAATTTAAGTGTAGTACAGTATGCAATTTCTGCTAACAAAACTAACTCTATAACGGATGGTGACTTGAGCTTATGGACGCCAAAGAAGCGATAGTACTACAAAAGTGCTAATTCACCTCAGGTATCCATTATTGATAAAGAATATTAGAAAAGCTGATCCTAACCTTGGATGGCTGAACGACCGTATAGAACTACATCACATACGATTTATTATTTTATTATGATATTCTTACGTGTGTGAGAGTGTGCATAATGCATACAAAGAATAGAACGATGTGAACGGACATTTTGAAATTAAATACATTCTACCTATCATTAAAACGAGAAATTAACATTACTTGGGTTGGGTTGCCTTATCAAACCTTCAATCAACATCATATTATAAACAATACCATGAATTGCTGTGCTGAGAGCGCTGTTAAAAATGAGTCAATATTATGTGCATATGAAAGGCTTGAAAGAAACTTCATACTTCATAGCACCGAAGTCTCTTATCAATACGAAATAAAAATTTAAAATTACCATACTTGCAGGCAACTTGCATGTGTGTCTTTATTTCTCTTTAAATGCCTTTAGTTAAGGAAAACTACAGGATAGAGTACTTCGTAATGAATAAAACAATGATCTTAACTCTAAATACATTTTAAGTGAAATTCTGCTCTCCCTGCGTGTAACAAATGAGAATGACTGTGAGTGAGACTATCTATATAATATGTAATGTTATAATCATATTATTATTACAATCGAAAGAAAATAGCGGATATGCTGGCAAGTGTGGCAACCTGCAACTTTAAACGAAACCATATAAATTATAATCCTCTAGCAAATAATGTTATGCATAAATCCATTAGTAGAATCAGGTTACTAAAAAGAACCGAAGAACCTCTTCGAAGAAATCTGGAAATATCCGTCAAGCGAATCGTGAACAATTATTCGCTTAGTATCTCATATTATGGACATTTGTATTACAGTTATTATCCTTATTGCTTTATATTATTAACTGAAGATAGCAATTAAGCCCGCATTCCCGCATAAAAACATTTACCATTATTTTTCTAGTACAACAATCACTTAAAGTACCTATATGACCGATTCTGTAGCATGATTTCCCATTGCATTTGTAGAAAATGCACGCTTCATTGCAATAACACGTAATTGTGCAAGTATAAGAACCGTATAGCATTGTATTATACACTTGAATAGTTTGCATACCATTTTATAAGTGGCTTGGCTTGCAAAATGTAAGACGTGATACTAGTAGAAGCATTGATTTTAAATATTAAAAAAACGTACGTTTTGTATTGTTGTATAGTATGTTTGATAATGTGTTGATGCTGATACAGAAGGAATTGAAAACGTGCACAGACTGATTGTTAGCGTGCGTGACACATAAAGAATCAATGTGCTAATCTCCATTAATTTTACGAAAATAGTCATAGCAATTGTAGCATAGATAAGTATGGACAATACAATACAACAGACAAAATTATGCTGGCTCTGTATGCCAATAATAACAAATGCAAAGAATGATTTGACTATCTACTCTGGCAGTCTAGCAGTAATCAGAGAGTTGGTATTATACTTACAACTTATCTATTTGTGCCCACCAGCATACTTTAGCCTAGGCGTCAATAACATCAGTTATAAAAAATAAAGTGCAGCTGAGGTTACTGTTATTCTACAACCATCATACATTGAAAGTTTAAAACTTTGCGAAGAATACGCATTAGAGGCTCACTAAACCGGAATAGAAGTCGGGTCTGCTTAGAACGGTGCTCATCTTTGATTAATTAATATGAAATATCAATCATGCAAAGAGGAGCTGTACAAAGCAAAGGATTGCGGCACTAGCATAGTTAATAAATTTTTATTCCAATAATTATTTAATTATCAATAATTTCTTCAACTTTCCATGCCGGAAGGTAGGTTGAGTGCACAAAGGAACAAAATATGAAAGATGCCTGTGTAAATAATTCATAGATATTTTATTTCAGCACGGAAGACACATATAGAATGAAATCGAATAAAATTTAATGCAGTTCTGCCATTGCAATAATCTAAAGGTACAAGAAAATAAATAGGGACACAGACATAAGTGGTAATAAAAGGCAATAAATACAAGAGGGTAATAGATTGCTATAATAGCTAGGACAAAATATGGACATGCAAAAAAGATGAGCAAATCTCTTTTACCTTAAACGAATTAAGCCCATAGCAGCTTATTGTGGGTTAACTGACATTTAGTCTGATTGTTTCTTCATGAAAAGTAAAACCATTCTGGTTTTCTGACATTTTTAAGCTTTCTAAAGTATCTTAGCACGAAACAACGAATATACTTACTTTATGTAAATCGTCTTCTGATCGACAGATATGCACACAATCTTCACGCGTTGCAAATGCCTTATTCCACCATGAAATACATCCCACAATTATCTTTTACTTCCTTGAATGGTAAAGAGACATATTGTAAAACGGTAAAACATGCAAATAATAAAAATCACCCAAATATAAAGATACACAGGTAGATTTTTTACTGTGGATTACTTTATGCAGCTAAACACTCAAATAATATTCCACATAATAAAAAGCAGTACCCAAAGTTGAAAGGACTAGTGTTTTAAAAAAATACTTCGAATCACTACTTAGTTTACAATGCAGATGTTGCACTTAAGAAAAGGTCCGCTAGTAAATAAATGAGAGGTGTTCATTCCAAATTATAGCCTATAAAACACTTAACGCCTTTCTCTCATTGTGAGTTTATGTGTTCTGTGGCTATGTATTATTCCCTGGCTAAGAATGTCGTGCAAAGCAGATTTAAGAAGATTGAAAATACATAGCTGGATACTAACTAGACACTAGGCACAGATTTTAAAGAATGTGAAGAAGGCTCAGAAGTGCCAACTTTTTATTGTGGATGATGAGCTGCTCTAATCTCACTCAGTCACTTCAGTGAAAGTCTCCTTGTCATCACCAACCCACACACATTCATTTATTTTCAATTTCCACATAAAAACGCAGAACAATAGCGATTTATTACACAAGGCTTCTGGTCGCAAATTCATAGGTAATCAGGGAACTGAACATTAGGCTCTGTTTATTTGCTCACCGATTAGAGCTACTCTCATTTTCTCATCTTGAAGCATTCTAACAGCGCAATAAAAATTACTGATATACCGTGGTCACAGACAGCTCACAGTTAACTTAATAACAGAACCAAGGACATAAAAATAATAAATAATAATATTATCTTATCAGAGTAATGTAATGACAGAATAAACAGCATTTACTACTTATGACATGTTTAACACACAATTAACAACATTGTCGCACGATTTGTAAATGGATATTACCGTTTCGTAGATATCAGGGAGTGTATACTCACAACCATAATTTACATTGATTAGCCACACTTCAATTTAACACGTATAAGTAAACAATTTGACATATTTGCTCTCATTAGGTTATAGCGTATTGATAACTTTGATAAATTTGGCTTTTGCAATATTATAGGCAGGAAAATTCATTAAAAGTTATGAAACAGAAATATATTCGTAGCATATTAACAGTAAAGATTACTTAGCTTAGATATACGGGAATATACATGTTGATGTATTTAGATGTAATTAAATTAAGAATCTCAGTTCTCGTTTAGAGAGATCAAATAAATGAAGTGTTTATCCCAAATTTTGCAATCTGTACGTCAAACTTTATGTTAAGCCATTTACTAATTCAGTCTGAAACTCTCATCCCAACATTAATTGCTCAAAGTATATCTCTATGACCTCTTGTAAAAATTCAAGGATCATCAAAATTAACATGCATATTCAGTAGGTACAAACGTACCAATGCATTTCCTCTGTATAAATAATGGAAAACACGCCAGTTTTACTAAATGGAAATCTGACTACTGAGGTCATCACAGACATCAGTAATAATCATAGACGTCAATGTACCTACCAATAAATATAACAATTCATGAAGGGCATTAGAAATTAGGGTTAATGTTCGTAATTATACATTCCAGTCATTTTCATATTAGTATAATTCGTATTTGTTCATGGGCTATGTACAAACTGTGTGAAGACAAAGCACACTACCTACCACTCAAATCAACATGCATATATAGTGCTTGTTTTCAGATGAATGAGCTAAATACAAAATTAAGAGCATGTCTTGTTAGTTCCTTCATTAAAAAGAAACTGCATATTATTCCCTCCTATTCAAATATTTCAGCCATACAGTTGTTAAAGTAACATTTACATGGTAGACTAGACGTTGCAGGAAAATAAACTACTGTACATTATTTAAAAGACTGCAAATCTCATTACGTATTAAACATACATTTACAATCACAAAATAATATACCATTTCTTAACTCACTGATGCTTAAAGCTGATATCAATATACACAGCATTAAAAGAGAATCAGATAATTGACAAGATGAAAAATAGTTGTAATAATAAAGAAAAGAGAATTTTTGCAGAAACTCATTCTTAGAAAGGTGGATTTTTAACCTCACCCTGTGAATGACACTCATTCCAACCACGTTCATTACCTTTCTCACCTTTCGTGTGTACATAAATAACTGTACAAACAAGGAGCTGTCGAGGAAAAAGGAATGTCTCAAGTCTCACCAGAGAATGAAGTGTTAATGCATGTACTGTAGGTATAATGGAAATATACAGGCATAATGGAATTCGTCTAATTATAGAACCATTGTGGTATTATTTATTGTTATCGTGTTACATAATCTGAATATACAAATAATGTATTGTAAAGTGAGAGAATCATTCTCTTGTCATTACATAATGGGACGATTTTATAACGAACGAGTGGACAATAATGAAATAATCTGTGTCGAGAATCTTTATTATTTTTGTCACTCTATTAACATTTTCCTTGGATGCAGTGTTAAACGAAGGGCGTTTGTACTCAGAATGATTGGCAGTGCTTTTGTATTTCAAATCTCTTGTCTCGTACCGAAGTATTCCATACATATAAAAGGAATATCAATATCAACGGTACAATACAAATAGATTCCAGTATAACTAATGTGTATTTAGTGATGCTTGATAAAGTGCACAAAGCATCGTTTGATCCTATTTGAATGATAATAACTCCGAAGCAACCAATTAATCAATCTCAGATGCAAATCAAATCAATTGTAGACATTTTAGTGACCTTTTCTGTTTGACATCATTGTACATTTTTAAACACATTAAAATATTGATGACTGTAAAGACTGACAGGTTAACTAACGGATAAGTAGTTAATCAACGTCAGTGTCATCGTTAATTCGTTTGTAATTACCTTTCTGTAACCTTAATAATTTAGCATGAATGCTTTAAATAATTTATCATTGATTCGCTAAAATCACGCAATGACATTGTGTACCTCCTCCCGTATAATTGTACCTATGACACTGATTCACTAATGCATTCTTGTTTGCACAAATCTGATTATTTTTCAGTAAAATTGCTCTTTAAATTTAACGAGTTACGGTTAGGACTATAGAGAGACAAGCAATCTAGTAATCTATATACACTACCTACTTATGTAATACAATGAAAACATTTAAATTACCATATTATTAGTCTGGGATAAAAATATTGGTTTCCGTGTCTGATTCAGATCTGACGTTTACAAAAGTAGGTGTCTCAGTATCGCCTTCAATACTGTAGTAGCCTTTTTGATGATTAATTCCAATCAGGTCGTGGTTGTTGTTTGCAGGTTTTACTGAAGCTACACGTTAACCTAAGGCAAAAACGATCCCGGTCGGATTGGAACTACCTGGATGGCCAATGTTTTTTATCTCAATTCTCACTACAAAAA